>JAJONR010006182.1:0-53817 GCA_029582245.1 Solanum etuberosum | reverse complement strand
TTCTATCTGGTTGGCTAGCCCCTTTCCTCCGGAGCTGCCAGAGTTGGGAGGTTTGTTTGCTTTTGTTGTATATATTTTTATGGGTAGGCTGGGGCCCTGTCCCGCCAATCTTTACCACTCTTAGAGGCTTGCAGACTAGTGTATGGGGTGTATAGCTACGTTATGGCCATGCTGGCCTAGTTTGTTGGTTTGCTGAAGCTTGTTGGGGCCCTGTCAATGATACTATAAGAGTATATATTGTTCAGAAATTACTCATTAGTCAATGATATTATAAGAGTATATATATCCTCTCTTAGTATAATTGATTAATGAGTAACCTCCGAACAAGAAAACTTAATCATATCAATACAATATACATATATTGATTTAATATCAATTAAGCGAAATTATCAGCCTTAATGATATCAATACAACATATGATACTCATTTGGTATCAATTAAGTGAAATTAATTAGGAGTATATAGTATAATTATTTAGTGGATATAAATATAAAAAGATATATATATATGTAATTTTTTTATTTTTATGAGTATTTGCTTAGTTTCCCTCACCAAGTCAATGATTGGTCTCAAAGGGTAAAGCGGAAGTAGGAAAAAGTCAGTATAAATTAGTAAAACAAGCAGATCATCGAAATATCCTCTCTACTGTCTTCTCTTCTTCTTCAGCTTCAATTTGTATCGCCTGGGCAACAACTACACTACTCTTCAAAAACCCTAGATGGCTATGGAAGAAGAATCTTCAGCTTCTGTAGATTCTCACACTTCATCTTCTGCATCTCTCGTCTTCAATCTCGACTCCTCTTCTTCTAATACAAGCAAACTTAACGCTCAAGCTCCTGCTTTCCTACCTAGAACATCTTCTGGACGCGTCTATGCCACTCGTGCTGCTCCTCTTCATCAGATCACAACTCATGTCGCGATACAGAATCAGTTCCTTTATGCCCCTCAATTGCCACTACAGTCTCCTCAGTCGCCTTACTATGGCGGTGGTGGTGGTGTTGCTCGAAGGTTTGTTGATCAAGAGGTTGCTGCTGCTACTGCTGATGCCGATAATTCAGCTAAGAATGGTGGGTTAACTGAAGAAGCTGCTCAGAAAATCGTTAATCAGGTATTTAAAGGTGTTGATTTGTATGTTTTAGTGCTTGTAAAAGTTGCATACTGGTGAATTTATTCCATAATGAATTTAGATGCTATTCTTCTTAGTTTTCTATGAGGAGAAAACACTCATAAACACCATATATGTATTTATTGGATTATTTACAACATTCTGACATTATTGATATTAGGGTTAAATGTTAGAATTTCATTTTTTTTCTTTAACTAAAACCTTAACTCCAAGATCAGTTTCAATAAACTTTGGAATAAAATAAAAGATACCCAAATCCTAAATTAATCTGCACATCAGATATCACAAAGAATGGAGAGTTAAAAACTTACTTTGATGAGAAAACAAAAATAATTAATTAAATCGGAGCACTCATTCCATCATATCTTAGACTAATAGCTTTGTTTTTTTCAGTGTTGGAAAATTGAGATGGCATTGACAGATAAATTTAAAGAAGTTTCAAACAAACAATTGTATTCACTTTTTTACAAATTCAGCTTTTGATCTATAGATATTAAATACAACAAAAGGAGAAAATATAAAGAAAGAAGGAAATTTTGATAAACTCGGTATTAACATGGTGCACATGTTTCCTTTGTTATGTTCATCTTATATAACTCTTAACGATTAGTTACTCTTCTGTGTCTTAATTAATTACTCCACATTGACAACAATTTTCACATGTCTCTCAATAAATTTACACGTGATCATGCTATGGAAATTTACTCAAGCACCTTTATTTTCTTAAGTCAATTTGTTTACTTCGAACTTTGTACTTCATGAAGGGGTACACAAGCTACCTAAAGCTTACAATGCCATCTCATAAAAGCAAAATGAATATGTTCCTACTTCAATTTATTCTCATGTTTACCAAGATATATTTTTCGGATCTATGCCATTGCTTGGATAGAAATCAACCAGAAAAATCATCCACATAACCATCACTTTTCACAAACCAGGAGATAGAAGATTCTAGAAAGCACATATAGAATGATGCATACCTTTATCATTTTTAGAAATATGGAAGTTGTTAGGACAACCTGCAGAATATATTAGTACAAACATTTTGTAGCTATCATCAATATGTTCTTAAAATTAGTTTTAATCTCTAATTTTTGGCAAAATAACAAAACATTAGTTAAAATTAAAAGGAAATATGTCAGGCCATAAGAAGAGATGGAAGATTGTCCCTGCTTGCATCTGGTGGACAATATGGAAGAAAAATATGGAAGGAAAGGAACTAGAGATGTTTTGAAAACAAGAGCATCCCTTTCCCGAGCTTGATCTGAATTGCCTTATAACCTTTTATTTTTGGTGTAACTATGTACTCCCCAGAAAGGTGGAGGATATCACTCACTTTTTAGATAGTTTAGGAGGAGTATAGGTGATAGATATATTTGGTTTTGCTAACTTTAAACTCCTGATGTAATTACTACTGAAATACAGTATTGGTGTATTTTGTCTATAAAATGTCAACTTTCTCAAAAAAAAAAAAACTTTTTAAGCAACATAAGACAGTGAAATATTACCACTTTCGCTGCTGGAAAATTTATCCTCACCGGATCCAAACAATAGATCATGATAGATAGATAGATGCCAGAATAAGCAATCGTCCATCGAGTAGGATACAGTTGAGTATTTCCATTAGTATTTCTTTTAAGAGATTTAGCAACCAAAAAAAGAACGTTGGGAGACACTCACACTCTTTTTTTTCAATTTGCTGACCATCTTGCATCATTGATAAATGCTGGTCACAGATAATTTCTTGTTTTCAGCCTTAGCAGCATCTCCAAATCAACTAATTTTCTTCACACCATGAATTTTTCTAAGCCATGTTCTTTCTTATTTTCTTCATTTGTTTCGTTGGTTTTCTTCATTCTCACAAGAAGCAACATCTAAATAGTAAATGGTGAATACCTTAACTGTTGAGAAGTTACAAAAGCCATTGAATGTGTAGTTATTTATGATTTAATGAGGCAACTTTTGGACTTTTCAACTGAAAACTTCTCAAATTGCAATATCTAACCATAAAAGAGCACCAAGTTGGAAAAATGAAGATAAGAAAGCAAAAAAGGAGATAAAAGATAAATAGTATTTCTACTCTATGAGATGTGCCACATCACTTTACTATTGCCCTCCTTAATATTACTAGTCTCTGGGCACATCGTGGGTGTAGCCCCACCAGTATTAAAAAGTGTGTTTGAGTTATAAATAAGTGATGAATGTTAATCCTATTTAGTTAAGTCAATAAAGGAAGAAACCATACCCCCAAATAGTCATCTGATGCCTATAGTTGTTCATATATATGGGTTATGTATTTGTTTTAGGAACCCTGACATAGTGGCACAATCTGTTGACTTGTATTCACATTATTTGCAATAACATTTCTATCCGTCCGTCACCTTTGGAGTTATTGAAGGAAACACGTGGAAAGATCAGTTTGAATGTTGCAAACTTCACATTTTCAAATATAAAAAAGATTGAACACTTTGCTCTGTACACAGACAAGTAGCCGCTTCTCTCCTTACAATCAAGTGGCTTTCACTCCCAAGAAGCAGCAATAGGAG
Organism: Solanum etuberosum; assembly: GCA_029582245.1. Classification (NCBI taxonomy): domain Eukaryota; kingdom Viridiplantae; phylum Streptophyta; class Magnoliopsida; order Solanales; family Solanaceae; genus Solanum; species Solanum etuberosum. Next base: position 50,145 of record JAJONR010006182.1, on the reverse strand, counting down.
TTAATGGTACTGTCCATCAATAATCCATACAAGACCTTAACTGTATATGAGGTTGAAAGAAAAAAAAAGTGAATAAAGTGATGCGGTAAAAGTAGTTAGAGCTGCTGGGTATTCAGTACCGATAGATAAGAGTCCGATACATTTATTTTTGCTATATAGTTAGTGACATGGCGTGTAACTAAAAGAGAGACTTTCTCCTGATCATTTATCTAAAATTTAAAATGATACAGACTACTAATTTCTATCTTTGAATTGATTTTAATAACCAAATTCTCAATTATGAACGAAACACAGTAATTGTTTGATGATAAGTCACTATAAATTTATTTTCACATTTTGAAAAATTACTTGTCAATAGGCTTATTCTAACCTGAGAGTCTTTATCTCCGTAAAGTACATAAATTATATGCGGAAAAGTTGAAAGCATTCATTTGTATTCAGGGTATTTTAAAAAAATGAAACTGCCAAGTCATTTTGTTTGTGATTGTACATTACTAATGAAGAATATTACCTCATTGAAATTATCTTATTTCAATGAACACATACCGTTTTGGCTTAAATAAATCATAAAGGGTTTATATGCTTTCCATATATAAGGAGAAGTCTCGATCAAACTTAAAATTTGAATGGAATACTTAATTAGTCATTGATCGAATGGCTGCCCATTCTTCCATGATTTTTTTGTTTCATTTGTGATAAAGAATTAAAACACACTATAGAGTACCAACAAATTTTTCTGATCTAATTGGTCGTCGTTACAGAATGTTCATGGTAATCATGAACTTTTTTTATGCACTAAGTCAAACGTTTAATTTGTTGAATATAGAAATACCACAAGTTCTCAAATAATGCCACAAACATTATATGTAATTTCATATATATATTCCCTACATTTCCAACTCTTTTTTGGTGCCAACAACAAGGTCCAAGAACGTCTGAATTATCCATGTTTTTCATGCTGATTCTTTAATTCTATTCCTTTTTAGATCCATTATGTGTGAATCAGATTCTTTTTTCTTTTTTTTTGAAAAGGTAACAATTTGTATATATTTGTCAATACAACATCTAGGTTGTGCTGAAACCATATTTACAAGTGAAAAAGAAGAACAAGCTGCTTCATCAGCCTAACAAAAAACAAGGGTGTCTATCATTGAAGCAGTATCTTTTATGTATCTCTGGTTAGCCCAAAAACAGAAAAGTCTAAAGCAGTTCAATTTAATCCTCTGAACTGAACTGCTAATGTCTTCAAAATATCTGGAATTTCTCTCTTTCCAGATTGTCCACCAAATGCAAGCTGGGACAATCCTCCATCTATCTCTGTGATTGACGCTTCTTCCCAGCTGAGCAAGACCTCAATAATCTTTCTTGGCATTGCCCAAACAATACCTCTGAGGCTAATGAAGATCTTCCATAGCATGTGAATCAAATTCTACTCATATATTAGTCTTGGGGGAAGAAAACTCATGTCCTTATCGCCTTATTTGGTTTAGATTTCTAAAGGCATCTTACCCCCTTTACAACTTTTTACATTTTGTTTAATCATATGTCAGTTAAGAAATGCATGCAATTCAGTGCTATCAAAAGTGAAAAAGCGCAAAAAAGCTCTAAGGTCTTTGAGTCCTTTAAGCACAAAAAGCAAATAAAGAGTGGACTTTATTGAAAAAAGGCACAAATAGAGAAAAATTCTGAATATGTATGTATAGTTCAAGATTGATAATCACAAGCATGAATAATAGATATATGGACAAAGAAACTGATTTTTTTAACGATAAAGTGAAATATCAATTGTTTAGTGACACATCTTTAGGACTACGCTCATAAGTCATTAGCACGGAAAAATATGCATTAGAGCGTTGATGGAGACACACAAACACCCATAAAGTGAAACAAAGCACTCAATATGTTTTGCTCCTCACTTCAGGGCTTAAGAGCGTTTTTGATAATACTGATGCAATTTAATTACAGGAGAAACACTTGCTCAACTTAGAGCCTGTTTAGATTGGCTTAAAAGTTGGTCAAACCTACTTTTAAGTCATTTTTTAGCGTTTGGAAGTGTTTGACAAAGTTAAAAATGACTTTAAAAAAGTTAAAAACCAAAAGTAGGTCTCTCCCTACTTTTTTTTTTGACTTAGAAGTCATTTAAGTTTGACTTTTTTATTTTTTGACTTAAAAACTACTTTTTTTAAGCCAATCCAAATGCGCTCTTAATCAATCACTTCGGAGAAATAACATCACTCATCCATTTCTTCAATTGGATAACGTCGACATCGAACTATCTCCACCTCACCATCTATATAACAAACCCGAATTAAAAAGAGAGACAATAATCAAAAGCCTTTATCAAAGCCTAGAAGAGTGGAAGAGGCATAAGTTAACTAAGACATCATGATTCTTTTTCCGTTTCAGTGGGAGTCAGGAGCTTCTAATATGCTTGATTCTTCCTTTCCTGCCTTCTTGTCTTAGCTTTAGAAAAATGCTAGAATCTATTTTTTTGGTAGAACTACATATAAAGATAAGGAGACCTTGAAAAGATGCCTCATCTTCACACCCTATTTATCTAGTTGCAATCCTTACGTTTGTCAGATTTCTTTTTAATGCATCATTAAATGTTGAATGAAGAATGACCATTCATATTAAATCAGTTGGTTCTTATTGAACTACCTTTCCCAATTCCTTAGATTCTCCGTATTCTGAACATAGTGAATTATTGGTTAATCAATGCAGTGTTGTATTAAAGGATAATACATTTTATAGGGTATAAATGTGCATCAACATTATAAGGATATTTCGGTAAATTAACTTTTTGTCCCCACTTTTAGTATGATATATTCCAGTTGAGTTTTTAGTTTAGTTAGTACCTTTAATTCGAAGACAACTATACAAGTTGGAGGCGAAAAAAGTCTTACATTCATCTGTTTGATGCTGACATGCCGCCATCAATACATGATCTGTTCTTTCATGAGTGCCCTTTTCATCTTATTTAAGTAATAGAACTTAAATGGGAATTGCCTGCAGAAAAAGGTATGCTTAAGGCTTTGAATATTTTGTGGAATCAACCTACTTGATTCGCTTTTCACTTGTAATATTACATCCATAATTGATATATCTTTCTCATTTTCTTGGTGATGAAAAAAAGTGGAGAGATATGTTTCAAGTAATTCTAGGATGGGTTGGCCGGGATTCTCTTTAACTGTTGCTGTTCGTTTAGACTTTTGTGCGAGTGTATAAACAGGGAATATTTATGTGAAAAATGGTGTCCACATTCTCCTCTGAAATTTTTTAGAAAGTGATAATGCCAGCTGGTTTATAAGGGTTCAGATTCACCTTTTTGAAATGGCAACACTATTATGTGATAAGGATATGTGCCTTGGTTTGGGGTCCATATATATCACGCTTGTTTCCAGGCCTTTCAGACTAGCACTAGTTCTTCTTCCTTCCCAGGTTCACTCTGTGTATGTCAATATGATATACTCTTAAACAGTTCCTATTAATATGTGGCAACAGATGAAGACATTTAGTCCCAAACATGCAATTTTCAGAATGATGAGGATTTGTTACTTAAGGATTTGTTACTTAAGGGGCAGCCAAGAGCTCTATTTGGATTGCAAGTTTTAACCCTAACTTGTGAAGCCTCTGCAAGTCTTTTGTGAACCTTAACGATGTTCTTGCAAATGTTGTTCGTGTAAGGCTCGTTTGTAGAAACACATCTTTTGGGATTTTATAAAGCCAAAGCAATTTACCAAGGCCTATAGGTACTCGATGTCTCCAGTATTACTTTTCTTTGAAACTATGGTGTGTCCGGGATAATTTGGATGCACCTTGACTAGTTCTACGAGGTACATGCTACCTCCTACCAACACAAGTATGAGGTAACTCTGTCCACCAAATCTTGGACAAATGGGAAGAAATCATCTAGTATTTTTGCCTCCACTACCTCTCTAGTATTACTTCTTAAACGGATGAGTTGAAATTATTTGAATTAAAACTTATATTAGTTTACTTATTTTGCTGAAATTTTGTATTAATTAGGTTAAAGACTTTAGTTTGTATTACTTGTTATTTAGGAACAAGAGTGCAGGGAAACAAACTTTAGGTTTAGTGTTGTTTTGTGTCCCTCTCTTTCTTGCTGGACTGTTGCTGGGCTTCACAATTGAAGAAATTTATGACATTTAATGGGTACAATTTATCTAGGTTACCGTTTCATCAAAAAAAATTATCTGGGTCCCTACCTATCAAAACAAATGCATATCTGGGTTCTGTTCCTGTTTGAGGTTTAGCCAGAAAACATGTGTAACAGGAAATGTAGGGTGTTCTTCACAGTATGAGTGCTCTCAAATCTGGTACCTTGTCAAAAAAATTTAAAAAATGCTCTGGAGTCTGGTGACTGGTGAGCTTCTGAATCACATCTTTTCATGGCTGTGTCAGGTGTACCTTGTGGTGCTGGTTTTCATCTGGCTAATTATTATTATTACAATCCCCTTCTGCCCACCCAGAAAAAAATGACAAGAAAGTTTATGGTGACCCCCCTCTCATTTTTTTGATAAGGGTAGTTATTCCCTCTCATATCCTAGCAAGTACTGAACATATTTCTTTACCAGCCACTTCTGTTAATTATTTTCCTTCTTATCACCTTTCCCTTTGAGAATGGGACATGCAATTAGCCTTTAGAGTGGAAGCATCTTTTGTTAGCTTTTTGGTGCTGACTGACTTTTGTATATGATGCAAACCTAATTATAGATCAGCTCAGTGCCTTGCACATATGTAATGCTCCATTGGCACTTTCGTAGTGATGTTTCTCAATCAAAAAAACGATTACCCTTATCAAAAAGAAATTTCCCCTCTTATAACCCTTAAAGAGGTCAATAGTAGTATTTGATATTTTCACGGACCTGTATGTTACCAATGTCAAAAAAAATATTGTCAGGGACCTGTGGATTTTGGTCTTGGTTGGTTGATGTTTGTCGTGATAATGAACACGGGAAATTCATCATAAATAATGTATGGGAAATGGATTGTGGCATTTCAACTAGCAAGTCTGAATGTTTCACCAATGAATATAAGTCAACTTAGTGAAACCAGAACCTAAGTTGCGGGGACTCTTCACTTTCAATGTTGTACCCATGTCGGATTCTCCAAAAATACTCTACTTTTGGAGAATCTGACACACAGTCGTTGACATATATGAAGAGTCCAAGCAACATAGGCCAGAACTAAGTACAACAACTAATACACCCTTCAATTCCAAACAAGTTGGGTCAGCTACATATATAAATACTAACTGACCATGTTTCCAACACAAATTTATCTCAGGCCAGCATTATGCAAAATAAAAATATAAAGGGTGGGCCCATTATCCCCAAGTTTTGAAGTCTTTTGTTGGTCCTAAGGGTTGCCCCAAATGGATTTCTCAGTCATAAAAAAGATTCTCTATTTTTTCTACTGGCAAAGAATCTCTAATAGGGTTAAAAGACTCCTAGAAAGCATGGACCTAATAAGCATATTAGCATGACTAAAATATATTCCCAACTTATTGGTATCGCTTATCTATTGTGACCTATCTAACGCTAATTATGCATTGAAGTCGGAGCTATGTAATGAAACTAAATACTGTGCCTCTAATTTACTTCATCACATACTCTACTTCTGTCATATCTGTTGATATAAGAGGAAGTTGTGATGTCTGATAAGAAGTGTTCACTGGAAAGAACAAAAACATGTCTTGATGAGATTTTTCTAGAAGTTCTACTCGAAAAAATAATAATCTAGAAGTTCTACTCGAAACTTTCCAGTTTTGTAAGGTAAGCCACTTGAAACTTAAAAATAAATGCCGTGAAATTTTTAATTTTATTTCAAGTGCTTGTGAAAAGCTTGATCAGATGTGTGAGGAAGGAAGGAACCGATGATATATTGGAGTATATACTTGCACCTTTTCAAATTTGTTTGGGATAAGCTGCTGGAAGCTTAAAATAATGCCGTGAAAATTTTCAAATTTTCCAAGTACTTGTAAAATTCTATAAGCTATGAAGTTCCCTTTTCTTTGTTAACTCAGCTAATTGAGGTGCATTCTTGTTCTCTACAGGTGGAGTTCTATTTCAGCGATCTAAATTTGGCAACGACTGAAAATTTGATAAGGCATATGATCAAGGATCCCGAGGGGTATGGTGAGTGTTCTTATTCCCTGCTTGACTAATCATGTTTTAATTGGTAATTGTTATTTTTTCATGGTCTTGCTTGTTTATACTTAATTCTTTGCTATAGTACCAATATCAGTGGTTGCGTCATTCAAGAAGATTAAAGCTCTAATAGGTAGTCATGCTCAGCTTGCTGAAGTTCTGCGCAGCTCAATAAATCTTGTGAGTATTCTTCGTCTCCTCGCTGTCGTCAGATCTCTCTCTCCACCCTTGAAAGAAATCACTCTTTGTGCTTCCCATGTGCAAAATCTTGCAACCATTTCTGTCTTGCAAATGTTTTCTTTCTGATATTTTGCTATTTGACTTTTCTGTTTTTAGGTAGTTAGTGAAGATGGAAAGAAAGTTAAACGGCAAAATCCTCTGACTGAAGCTGCCCTAGAGGAGTTGCAGGTATGTTTCATTCCTACAGTAATAGTGGTTTACAACAAGAATAATTTTTGAGTGCGTGAAGCATTTCATTTTTCCATTCACTGGTTCATCTTTTCAGTTTGTAGGTTTTGTTCTTTTAGTGTCTGGTTATCATTTGACCCATCATGTATTTTCATTTTTAGTCTCGCATTGTGGTTGCTGAGAATTTGCCCGAGGACCACTGCCACCAGAACCTCGTGAAGATTTTTTCAGCAGTTGGAAGGTACATTGGTTTGCTGTAGTTGTATACAGAATAGTCTGAGAAATATGCTTAGAAAAAATATCCAGCCTTTTTAAGACTCTGCATAATGAATTGTGCCAGGGTAAAAATGATACGGACCTGCCACCCTCAGCCTTCAAATGGTGGGGCTTCTTCAGCATCTAGATCAGCAAAATCAGACAGCACGATGTATAGTAACAAGGTAAACATCATATAATTTGATATGTCAATAACTAAATTATGCACAAGTAGGACATTTTGAAATTGCTGTTGGATTTAGAGTAAAAAACGACGGTAATGAGTTGTTGAAGTTCTTACTTGGGAGCTAAATTTGGATAATGTACACTGCTAATGCAAAGTAACTTGCTATATCCACAAAAAGAAATGCGAAGTAACTTGAGTAGAAAGTGGAAAATTTGCTATTGCTACCCAAAAAAAAAATCTTCACAAGAAACACCATTTTCTGTCTATATTGGTACTTTGTAATGCAGTTGCTTGTTACTAGATCTAAATTAAATAGCTCAATGCAGTTGCACGCATTTGTGGAGTACGACGCTGTAGAATTGGCTGAGAAGGCGGTTAGTGATTTCTACTGTTTTTTCTTAGTTACACCTTGGTTATCTCTATCTCTGACATCGTTTTCACTATGCAACCTGATTTTACAGGTTCTTGAGCTAAATGACGTGGATAACTGGCGAAATGGTCTGAAAGTCCATCTGCTGCTTAGACGCGCAGTAAGTCCTGATTATTCTGTTCCCTGTTGATTAAATTTGAAACCATGTCCTAAAAGTGGCTTAGTTTCTAACTTGTCATTTAGCAAAAATAAGAATGAACGTTAATGAATAATCAGACTAGTTTTAACTTTTATATCAAAATTACTGATATATGAAAGATCATTCTCTCGATATTCTTAGCATTCAGGTTGTGCTGGTCCAAATTTGAATCCCAAGTAAGATTCAGCTGTCCATACTCTTGAGGTTATAGGGTTTGACGACTCCATTCTGATTAGGTTACAGGGCTAGACTCCTCACTTTTCATGAGGGTATAAGATTTAGTTTCTGAATAGATGCATTTAGGATAACTGAAGAGTTCCATGCTTGAATTCTGCAATTTTGATCTGCAAGGTACTTACGCATTTTGATTGAATTGTACAGGCCAAATCTGGTCAAGCCCGAGTGAAGAAGGTTGGTCATGAAAGTGATCTGAACTCCAAAGAAGATGATGATGTTGCATTTGAACTCAATGAGAAACATGATGGAGACTCTTCCCACCATGTTGACGTGCAGTCCAATGACATTGCAGTAAGTGATATTGCCATGTTTTTAATTAACCAGGAGATATTTCTGTTTCTTTTCCTTTCCGGGAAACTGCACCAGATAAATTCTACTGAGACGGGTCTTCTAAAAGATACCACACTTCTTTCAGGATGTAGTGAATGATTCTTCAGTTTAATTTATTATGGCTTCATTTAAATGTCACTTGAACAGGAGGAGCATGGCCGTGTTGGGAAGAAGAAAGGGAACAATCGTGGTCGGGGTAAGGTACAAGGACAAGGACCAGGACAGACAAGGGGTCGGGGACGTGAAACTCCCCAGTTTCGACAAACCAATCGTGGAGGGCGTACAGGGGGTTCCATAACAAAAGTGAATACTGGAAGTAGTGTGGCTAGTGCCCCCTCGAGTACTGGTGGTGTTAATGTAACAGGCCAGCCTGCAGTAGTTGCTGACCAGTCAGCTGGCAAGCAATCTTCTGTGCCTCGAATGCCAGATGGCACTAGGGGATTCTCCATGGGTCGAGGAAAACCAGTTGCTGTTGGAACTGAGTGATGATGTTCTAGTTTCGTGAAAAGAGTCTGTTCATGCAAACATTTCCCAAGTATAGAGAGGGCAATGTTTCTTCTTTCTTTGCGGTATTGATGGCAGGGTTTTGAAGACTGCTGTCGATCCAGTGAAGATGATACATCGATCGATTTAGCAGCTAGAGTCAAGACTCAAGAAGTTATCTGTTGTTTGTTGTTAAACCAAAGAGCCTGTGCTGTGATATTTAGTTTTGGAACACTGAACCTAAAATTAACATAAAGCAATACAAAATTGGTAAAAAGGTTATTTCAGTCTTGAGTGTTTGGGGATGATATACTGTGAATAAACAGAGGTATAATACATAAATATGTCATTTAACTTGGTTTACATCTATGCCCTTCAACTTTGGATGTGTATACGTAGACACTTAAAATTTTGTATAAAATTAATCAAGCAGATACATGCATCCTACGTGGTAGGATGCCACATAGGACAAGTATGTTTATTTGTTCAATTTTATATAAGTTTAAATACTTAATTGTGCACACTCAAAGTTAGAAGGCATAGATATCAGTTGAAGTCAAGTTAAAAGGTATGTTTATGTACTATATCATAGTTTTTATCTAATAAATTGTGTTTTTCAAGGTAAAACGGTTTTGTAATTCTTCAATATAATACAATAGAAAACGGATGTATGCCGCTTCCAGGATGCCCTCAGTATATACCACACAGAAGGGGAAATGAAGCTTTTATTCCTTCTTTCATCCGTGAAAAAATTACATCTTCCCTTATATTCTCAGAACATTATTTTGGTTCTCTCCAAAACCCACATTGAAGTTCCGATTAAATTTGAATCACTCATTTCAGGGCGCATTTGGGAGTGGAACATCATGCTTTATTGACTCTAGCAATATTTGAAACTCGAGCATCTTGAAATGGAGTCGTAAATTGGCTTTTGCATGTCTTGCTTCCATCACACAAATACTAATTCAATTTTAAAATTTATTTCCGTGTCAATTTATATAAAGGTGTTTGATTGAACTTAGAGCCGATGTGATCTGAAATAAGCTAGAAGTATTTGTGTGGTTAGAAATCATCTCATATATAGAAAAATATATCTTTTTTATTTGGAGACCGGACAAAAGTAGAAGTTTTGGAGAGCTAATTGAGATTGTTTTCTAAATTACGAGTTGACATAATTTAGGATCTTCAACTATAAACCCCACCTGAATTACTCGTGAACAAGTTGTTCCATTTTATTGTGATGATCTGAGCAACCAGACTTTTTAAAACTTGGACTTGTTCATGTTTGGACAAATCTCTGTCAATTTCATTTGTTTAAAACACAATAGGCTAAACAATACTATATGTGATCCTATCATTTTCAATATATTGAATCTGACATCTTAAAATACGACTCATGGATTTGGGTTAAAATAGGCAGAAGTAACTTTAAGGAGGTTGAACAACACTATATGAAACCATTTCAGTTTAAAAGAGAAACTAAAGTGATGACAATTTTGGGTTCTACAGATCACCTTATTCAAAGGGAGCTCAGAAACTGGAGATTTTATTACAACATCTGTGGAGATGGCATAGAAGCAATAAACAAAATGAAATTCTTCTTGGTGATCGACGTATGTCCCATAATCATAGTATGAAGGCAATCTTGTTATCATCTTCCTCTTCACATCAGACCAGAATTCTGAAAAATGTCAATGTTTCAAGCACCGAGTTGCAATGTGCAGCTGGAGTATGTCAAATAGCTCTTCTCTTTCAGCTACTAGATTCTCCTAAGAATTGATGAGCCGTTCCCTAACCAATTTGAGAACTCTAGGAGCATCAACAGTTACAGCCACTTTTACTGAGGGTTTATCAGACCATTCAGTGACTTCAGCAAACCTAGTTTGTTCAACAGTAAACATAATTAGTACTACTTATCAATCAAATATCCCTCAATTCCAAACAGTAGATATACAAAGATTGATAAATTTCCTAAAGCATCAAAACAGAGAGGAAAAGACGCCTGCATAGAGTATTTTAGTCATTTGAGACACACTTATCTAATCCAACACATCAAAACAACATATCCAAATTCTTTAACCCAGAGGCCTAACAGAAAAGGACAGCAAAAAGGTCTAGTTTCAGTAAGAATGGAAAAGATAGTTGCAGAAGAGATCTTTGGGTTTGACAATTTTGTCTTTTCCGCAAGGCCTTGTATTCCTATCCAAGAATATTGTAACAACCCAACTCCTCTTTTTGGGCATTTGTGTGCCAAATCATGATTTGAGACCCCTTGTATAAGTCAATAACATCAATTTGGACTTGTCGGCATGTATTGGATAGGACCCGAGGGACTCGGCTGAGTTTTGGTACCACACCACATTCACAATTGTAGATTTTGCTGGTGCAGGATTGTGCTTCGCGATTGCGAGGGGTCGGCCCCTATCACGGAGAGGAAGAAAGATGTCACCGCTAACGCGAGCTGGGATCTGCAATCACAAAGAAGGGGACATCTTCCAGATGGGCCTAGTTTCCCTTCAATGCAAATGCGACCACGACAGCCGTGAGCTGTGAATGCGAAGACTTGCCAAGTTAACCCAGCACCATCGCAAAGAAGGCCCGATCAGTATATATACAACAGTGATGAAAAATAACAGCTATCTTGAGAGGTTTTGAGGAAGCTCTCAGATTTGGGATCAATAGGGTGGATTGTCAACCTATAAATCAAGGTACACCAGTACTACAACAACATACCTAGTGTAGTTCCACATAGTGGGGTCCGAGGAGGGTAGAGTGTACGTAGACCTACCCCTACCTTAGAGATAGAGAGGTTGTTTCCCGTAGACCCTCGGCTCAAGGAAAAACAATCCAAAGCAGCAGTTCAAAAAAAATAAGTGACGGAAGTGAAAGCATAATAAAGCAAAAGACTACGATAAATGAAGTACAAGAAACAACAAATAATAACAGAAATTGAAGGACAAGAAACTACAGAAGCAATACTACGACAACTAGTATGGATGGATAGCAAGACAACACACTACTACCTACTAACCTACAATCCTAATCCGTATCCTCCACAATCTCCTATCTAAGGTCATGTCTTCGGTAAGCTAACAGTGCGCCAAATCCTGTCTAAGCACCGCTCCCCAATACTTCTTTGGCCTACCTCTAGCTCTCATAAAACCATCCCTAACCAACCTCTCATACCTCCTCACTAGGGCATCCGTGCATCTCCTCTTCACATGTTCGAACCCTTCCAGACTCGCTTCCCGCATCTTGTCCTCCACCGAAGCCACTCCCACCTTGTCCCCGATATCCTAGTATGTGCACACATCCATCGCAGCATCCTCATTTCTGCAACTTTCATCTTCTAAATGTGAGAATTCTTGACTAGCCAACTCTCCGCCACATACACCATAGTTGGTCTAAACACCAATCTGTAGAACTTTCCTTTGAGTTTTGGTGCCACCTTCTTATCACACTGGACTCTGGATGCGAGCCTCCATTTCATCCATCCTGCATCAATACAGTGAGTTACATCCTCGTCCATCTCGCCATTTCCTTAGATAAATAGACTGAAGATACTTGAAACTTCCTCTCTTATGGATGATCTGAGTATCAAGCCTCACTTCCATGCCATCCTCATGTGTTACGTCACTGAACTTGCACTCCAAGTATCTTGTCTTGGTCCTAATCAACCTGAACCCTTTCAACTCCAGGGTCTGTCTTCAAATCTCCAGCTTAACATTAACTCCACTACGAGTCTCGTTAATCAGAACTATGTCATCCATAAATAACAATTTCCTACACTAGTCTTGCATAGATTGGAGTCGTGGAGCAAGGAAAAGCAAGGAAAGTGAAGGAATGGGGCTAAGTTGCCCATGATGTAAGTGAAACTTTAGTTTCGTGTTTTGCTTGCTTTCCAATAAAAGCATGCTATTTTAGTTGCTTTGATGCATTTAAAATTATCTAGTTCATGTGCGAGGAAAGTATGAGCAAGATAGCTATTTCTTAATATCCGGTATTGGCCACAAGGGCTTAGCTATGTATATTATATCCATCATGTTTATTTAGTTGTTCTGAACAGTTGATGATATTTGAGCATGTCTATTATCCATTGTTATTTTCATCATGCCTATTCAACTGTACTTGATATCTGAAATATTTGATTTAACAGTTGTAATACTTGTCTACTATTTGAATTGTATTACTTGTGGGTAAGACATTGGCATAACAATCTTATGCTCCTTTCCTTTTAGCAGAGTGCATTCTGCCACTTAGATTTTACTTCTCTCATCATTTGTCTCGATGATTCTTTCCTGCAAACACTGCCTTCACATTTTAGTTTTTGATGCTCCAGCCTGATTGATATTTCAGAGGATGGTATGCTGCTTTATTAAGAATTCGAAGGTAGTCAAGAAGATATTTATGTTGCTTTCTCGAGAGGAATGGCCATACAGACATTGAGTCGATATTTTTAGAGGCAGACCTAGTGTTAAAGTAGCCGGGTTCATCTGAACCCAATGCTTTCGGCTCCAACCTTGTATATATTTGTGAAATCTAATACAGTTGGTATATATTAAGCGAACCAAATACACCGCTTCAAGAGAGAAGTGGATATAGTGGCATTTACTCCTCAAGCCCATTAGAACTTTAAAGCTTCCAACTCTTAGATCTTAGATCTGCCCCTGAATATTCTCCTCACTCAACTCATCCTCTCCTTTCTCCACTCTAGGATTGTCACTTTTCTCTTCACTGTTCTCTTTCTGTTGTCTCTCATCCTCACTTTTCTTTTCACTTTGATCCTCAAGGATGATTTCACTTGACCTTCCTTCAGAATAATGAACATATGAGAAAGAAGATTAGGTGCACACAAAAGTTGGTTTCCTCTCTTGACCACAACATAATTATTCCACTTCTGATCATATGGAAGAACATGAGCATTAGACAGGCACACAAAGATATAAATGACATTCAACCTTAGGTACATCACAACAAACCTCCCTATGAGAATCTCCTTTTGGGTTCATGGAACTAAAGCGGGCATGAGGACAAGATCCTTGGAGGACCAAAAATGAGAAGTGTTGAGGAAGTTTTCCTTTCCTGATATCCCTTTACTGAAGGAAGTTGAATCCTAAAAGTACTATCCTGTAGTGCTATTCGAAGATGGCAAGTGTCTAGGTCCAGCTGGAATTGTCAGCCAATGACAGAACCATATGATACTGATGGTGCTAGCAATATGGAGAATAGTAAATGTGCCCAACCATACTTTTGTAGGGCTGGGAAGAGAAGCTTTGTTGCTCTGAAAACACCAAAAAAAAAGAGAATGGAGGATACACTCGTTCTTCTAAAAAAATGCAATAGTTTACCTCTTTTGTTTGTTATAAAATAGAGTCAGACCCCTTGTGATGCCATTTGTTTGGACACGAACCACACCTTCTGTATAGGTGATTAGTGAGGGATCAACAGCAGCAAGCAGAGCAGTTGGATCATGAAGGTAAACACCTATGTGGAGTCCCAGTTCCCGTAAAATCAGAACAATGAGCACGCACCAAATAATATACTAAGAAAGCCAGTTTGGAAAGAGACAGACCTTTTGTGCTGTATGCATCATGGTGATAGCCAAAATAGACACCCAAGATCTTGTCAAGGTACTTGGCATACTTTCCGTTAGACTTTGCCAACTCATCTCGATCAAAATCTGACAAGGGTAAATAAGTATAAATAAGAAAGATAATTTTGTGGGAAGTGAAATAAAATGGTCCGGAGGAGCTCAAATTGTACCATCTATGTTAAGAAGGGAGGAAAAAAGAAGAAAGTACAAAGCACATCTTAATGTAGTAGTATAAAACTTTCCTCTATATATTGTTACATTATGAGGTAATAATTTCACCATTACGTGAGATACTGTATTATTTTCCCGACAGTTATTGGCCTATATCACAAATTGATCTCTTTTCCCAAAGAATGATCAACATGTCAATATAAATCATGTGAGTTTCTTTTTTTGATGAAATAAATCATCTGAGGTTTTACAAGTTAAACACTATGACTACCAGCCTGCCAGTGGAATCTGCTACGCCAAGACTAAAAGAGAAGCAAAGGTTTCAATATCCAGTTAAATTTGGGTTATCTGTGGAACTCCTGAACAAGAACCCAAATATCATAACTTTTCTTCGCCCAAGGTGTATGGGAAGGTGGAAATATGGCTTCGGCAATCAGATCATGCCCACTGGATTGGACGCATAAAAGAGTTTTTTATAAAGCACATGCAGCTTTACTTGATTAAAGATCCACGCATATGTATTTGCTTATTATTTAGCTAATGCTCAAGAATTTTTCAAGAGACAGGCAGAGGGATCAGATAAAATTCTTCTGAAAATTTCTCTCTGCTCTTTAATTCATAATGCTCCAATGTTACTATCTCTATTTCCAACAACAACAACATACCCACAGAAATCCTACAAATGAAACCTGGGGAGGGTAGAGTGTACGCAGACCTTATTCCTACCTCGGGGAGATAGAGAGGCTGTTTCCGAAGGACTCTTGGCTCAAGTACAACAAATCAAAGTAGGTATGAAAAGGAAAAATGACAATGAAGAAAATATAGCAACTAATAAGAAAACAGTAACAACAGAATAATACGATAATCGAAAGACAATAAACAACAAATGATGATAGATATCAAAAGCAAGAAATTACAAGAATAAGGCTAATACTACGACAAACACCACCAAGCCTAAATCCGTCGAAAAGCAAGACAACACTCCACTATCCACTAGCCTTCTACCCTAGTCCACGACCTCCACACCATCATATTTAAGATCATGTCCTCGGTAAGTTGAAGCTGCACCTTGTCCTATCTAATTGTCTCTCCCCAATATTTTTTGGCCTACCTCTATCTCTCCTCGTACCCACTATATCCAACCTCTCACACCTCCTCACTAGGGCATTTGCGCATCTCCTCTTCACATGCCCCAAACCATCTCAACCCGCTTTCCGCATCTTGTCCACCACGGAAGTCACTCTCATCTTGTCCTGGATATCCTCGTTCCTAATCTTATCGCTCCTAATATGCCCACACATCCATCTCCACAACTTGTATTTTTTGAACGTGGGAGTTTTTGGCTGGCCAACACTCTGTCCCATACGACAAAATCAGTCTAACCACCACTCTATAGAACTTACCTTTCAGTTTAGGTGGTACCTTTTTATCACACAACACCCCGAAGGCAAGTCTCCACTTCATACACGCAGCACCAATATGATGTGTGACATCATCGTCGATCTCCCAACTCCCTTGGATTAAAGACCCAAGATACTTGAAACTATCTCTCTTGGGGATAGCCTATGTGTCAAGCCTCATTTCCACATTTGCCTCATGGATCAACATTTTTATTTGTTGAATGCTGACACTTAGTGATGTTACATGTGACACGAAAAGTAGTTTATTTAAAATTATTTCTCAATTTTTTCTTTTTCTTCCTTAATTCGCCATCCTTCAACTGTGCTACTATCTCCAAGTAACCAAATATCTTAAATAGTTTAAGCAGACAGTGAAAAATGGAAACTTCGAGTTGCTTTTGCAGAATATTTTCAGAACTGACATGAGGATGGTCCAGAATATATAACCCATTCTTTCAAATCATGAATGCAGGAAATGTAAGAGGAACAAGAATATGGTTGTGTAAGAGGAACAGAATATTTGAAGTACCATACGAACTGGTTGTAATAATGTAATCAATCGAGAAAGTACCGGTAAGGACAACTTGATGTGTAACATTTATTCCAACTGCTAGAACATCAGCACCGCTAGTAAATACAATATCAGCAGCATCTGGATCTCCAAAGATCTTGTGCAGATGAGCAACAAAACAGGCATAAATATAACATAGAGAATACACCTGAAAACCTAAAGCATGATTTTGGATGTATCTTAGCAACTTACATTCGCCTCAGCAGCTGGATTGACATTTCCGTTTACAGAAAAGGCACCACCAAGAACAACAATTTGTCCAATGTTTTTAACAAAATCAGGATCTGATTGAATGGCCTGTTTCAATATGCCATTTCAGTGAACAGATTTCTATAAGGTTATTATCAACTCATTCCATTCCAAATTATGTGGCATAAATTGACTGAGCACGGAGCATAAGAAAGAAAGGAAGTTTTGGTACTAAACATGCCATAGCATTTGTGTGACTATTATAAGACTTCTAAAACTTGGTGTCTTAAACATGTCATAACATTTGTGTGACTATAAAGGGTTAGGTTAAGTTGTTTCTGAATTTAGAAACTGTCATTCTTTTCGGAACAGACTAAAAAGGAATGATGCCACATAAACTGGAACGGATCGAGTAATATTTAGCTGGAAGATTACATACTTACTAGTGCTATATTTGTCAAGGGACCCAAAGCTACAACAGTAACCTTTCCAGGGTATAGACTGGCTTGTTGAACAAGAAAGTCAGCAGCATTCTGTTCAATAGGCTTTCCAGTTGGTGCAGGAAAGTTTTGGTTTCCAAGTCCATCCGTTCCATGAACAAAATCAGCAATTCGAAGTTTTGTACCTTTCTTCACATTAAATTAAACAAAGTAAGCAGAAGCATATTCATAAGGAACATACATTTCTAAGTCTGCTGCCTATTCTGACTATTACCTTTTCTCAAAAAAAAGGTTTGCTTCCTATTTGCTAAATGAACAAGTAATCAGAAGAAAAGCACATTAAATTTTAGAAAAAGGAAATGTTATTGGTAAACCATATGAGAATTCTGCAACAATCATCATGTCCAGGACCGATGTTGCAATTGATTTTGTCATACGGAAGAAAATGCAAAAAACTAAAATAAGAAGATCCAGCATACACCACCATTTCTTATATCATATTTCCCCCCTATGCCTTATTCTGTGGATATGTTTTGCTGCTAAGTCAGGAATTGTAGGTTAGAAAATAAATTCTGATGCTATTTTAGAAAGCAGTTTCCTCTGAGCCACAACCTTCTGGTTTTCCTAAGAGAGCATCTTCAGTTCCACTTGTTATATGGAGCAAGATCGCTATTGGTACATGGAGAAAGCTCTTGAAAGTTACCTCATACACTTGGGAGTATGGAAGAAACATCTTAAAGTATTTCACAAACTCGCTAAGCAAGATCTCTTGATACGATCCGAGACACAAACCGCAGCGGAATATCAAGTAACAATAATTGAAAGAAAAGTAAAGATAGAAGTCAATTAAAATAATCGAGAACAACCTGAATAGTAAAACAAAGAAGAAATCTAGAACCCTAGATGAACGTTTCAGGCAACAATCAAAACAAGCTTGATCGCTTCCAAAGAACAAAAAAATAGAACCCAAGATATAAAAAAACAAGAAGAATATTACCCTCAGAAATCCCAATTCATGAAAACAGGCAATCATGAGTCTGACTCAAACCAAGAGATCCTAAGTGTCTCAAATAGAGTTTTCCGATCTCAAAACTGTTGGGGGAAATGAGGAATATCACAAAAATATTCACAGTCAAAATAATGGGGGATAAAATGGAAAAATAACAACGCCAAGAATTTTACATGGAAACCGTTTTGAATAAGGGAAAACCACGGGCCAAGAGGAGCGATTGATATCACTATAATAAGGAATTTTACACTGTGTAGTCACAAGTACAATACTCAAAGTGACCATTACACACTCAAAAGACATAACCCTCTTTGATTTTCCACTTCACAAAAACATTGCTCACACTCTATTTTTCTTCAAAAACTATTTTCTAATAGTCTATAGTATACCTCACTCTGCTCTCTAATATTTTCTCTCCACGAGGTAGTGGTGAGGCCCACTGAGTGGGATTTAACTAGGTATGTTGTACATAAGCTGATGTAGAGGTCCCTATTTATAGACATGCACTGTGCCCATTTTTCCACCTTGTATTAATTGGCCGATAGCCAATTTCAACAAAGATGTGCCCATTGTTCCATGTATTAATTGGCCAGTAGCCAATTTCAACAAAAGTGTGCCCAATTTGCTGCAAATCTTGCCAAAGAATATTTTATTTAAAGATAGGATCTGGACCCCACAATCTCCCCCTCAAATCCCATGCACCATGCACCTGAAGGAGGTATCTTCACAAAAAGAGCTCATGCCGACAAGTTCTCTACACAAGTCGAACTTGTCTTTTGATATCACCTTGGTTATCATATCCGCAGGATTTTCACTTGTGCGAATCTTTTTGACGTGAAATGATTCACTCTCTACTTGCTCATGAATCCAATGATATCTCACATCTATGTGTTTTGTTCTTGCATGTCACCAGTGTTATCAAAGGCGCGCTTTAAGCCCTGAAGCGAGGCTCAAAACATGTTTAGCGCTTTGCCTCGCTTTATGTGCACTTTAGTCTCGTCATCAAGGTTCTAAGGCAACTTTTCCTTGCCAATGAGCCTCTTATCAAGAAGTGACACTAAACAATTGATATTTCACTTTATCATGATTTTTTTTCAATTTCTTTGGTCATATATTTGTTATTCATGTTTATAATTATTAGTCTTGGACTTAACATATATATTTGTATTTTTTTCTCCCTTTGCGCCTTTTTTTCATTAAAGCTCATGCTTTATTTGCGCTTAAAGCCCCACGAACCTTAGAGCTTCTTTTCGCCTTTGATAACATTGCATGGTACATGGAGTTCTTGCTTAAGTCTATTGCACTTTGACTGTCACAATAGACAAGATACTTCATCTGTTGCAATCCAAGTTTTTGAAGGATTCGCTTGAGCCATATTATCTCTTTGCTAGCTTCAATAGACGAAATATACTTTGCTTCAATTGTAGACAGTGCAACACACTCCTGCAACTTCGATTTCCATGATATAACTCCCCCCCAAAAAGTAAACAAATATCCAGTAGTGGATTTTCTGTTATTAAGGTCACCTAACATATCAAAATTTGTCTGTCCCTTCAAGATTGGATTTGATCTCCAAAACACAATCATTCATATGAGCTTTCCTCTTAGATACCTGAGTATGCACTTCATAATGTTCTTTCCCTGGATTGTCAAGAAACCTGCTGACAACACCAACTGCATGAGCAATATCAAATCTAGTACATATCATTGTATACATTAAACTTCTGATAGAGGAATATGGAACTCTATCCTTTTTCCTTTTGTTGTAGGACACATCTTGCTCAACTTCATATGACCAACAAGATGTGTGCTAACAAGCTTAGCCTTCTTTATGTTGATGCGCTCAAGTACACATTCAATGTATTTCTGTTGTGAAAAATAAAGTTTCTCTCTAAGATGAATAATTCTCATGCCCAAAATTTTGCTTAGCAGGACCCAAGTCTTTCATAACAAAAGACTTACACAACTCTTTCTTCAACTCATCAATCCTGACAGTTTTTCTGCCCGTAATTAACATATCATCCACATATAGCAAGAGGATGATAAATTATCATCAGAAATTTTTTGTACAAACACACAATGATCTGAGGAAGTTTTCTTATAGCCTTACTCCCCCATAATAGATTCAAACTTCTTGTACCACTTTCTAGGAGCTTGCTTTAGGCCATACAAACTCTTTTTAAGTTTGGACACATAATTTTCTTTACCTTTCACTTTGAAGCCCTCAGGTTGTTCCATATAAATCTCTTTTCTAGGTCACCGAGAAGAAAAGTCGTCTTCACATACATCTACTCAATCTCTAAATTAAGACTAGCAGCTAATCCAAGAACTGTACAAATGGAGGACATTTTCAACATGAGAAATATTTCGTCAAAGTCAATACCCTTCCTTCGACCAAATAGCTTAACAACCAATCTAACTTTGTACCTAGGCTTCAAGTTATGGGTCCAGATCCCATCTTGTAAGGAAGAAAATCTTTTTGGCAAGATTTGCAGCAAATTGGGCACACCTTTGTTGCAATCGACTACTGACCTTGTTAAGAAATTTGGTCAAAGAAAGGGTATTGACTTTGACGAAATATTTTCTCTTATCGTGAAAATGTCCTCCATTCGTAGAGTTCTTGGTTTAGCTGCTAGTCTGAATTTAGAGATTGAGCAAATGGATGTTAAGATAGCTTTTCTTCATAGTGACCTAAAAGAAGAGATTTATATGGAACATCCTAAGGGCTTCAAGGTAAAAGGTAAAGAAAATTATGTGAGCAAACTTAAAAAGAGACTCTATGGTCTAAAGCAACCTCCTAGACAGTGGTACAAGAAGTTTGAATCTGTTATGGGGGAGCAAGACTACAAGAAGACTTCCTCAGATCATTATGTGTTTGTACAAAATATTTCTAACAATGATTTTATCATCCTCTTGCTATATGTGGACGATATGTTAATTATGAGCAGAAATATTTCCAGAATTGACGAGTTGAAGAAAGAGTTGTGTAAGTCTTTTGCTATGAAAGACTTGGGTCATACTAAGCAATTTTTGAGCATGAGAATTACTCGTCTTAGAGACGGAGGAAGCCTTATTTGTCACAAGAAAAACACATTGAACGTGTACGTGAGCGCTTCAACATAAAGTATGTTAAGCTTGTTAGCACACCTCTTACTGGTTATATAAAGTTGAGCAAGAAGCTATGTCCTGCAACAAAGGAGGAAAAAGAGAACGTGGATAGAGTTCCATATTCCTTCGTCATCGGAAGTTTAATGTATGCAACTTTATGTACTAGACCTGATATTGCTCAGGCAGTTGGTGTTGTCAGCAGGTTTCTTGACAATCCAGGGTATGAGCATTGGGAAGCTATGAAGTGGATACTCAGGTATCTGAGAGGAAGTTCAGATGAATGCTTTTGTTTTGGAGGATCAAATCCAATCTTGAAGGGCTATACAGATGTAGATGTGGCAGGTGACCTTGATAATAGAAAATCCACTACTGGATATAAATTGTGTGCTAGCGCACTACCATATCTGCCCTTTCACCAAATTTGATCTCTGTTGGCTTCTTTCCAGCCAAAGCTTCGGCCTAACTCTGCTGCACCACAATATTTTGCACTCTAGTTTGCCACAGTAAAGTCATCATCGACACGGTGGAAGTGAAAGGGGATGGCTAGGCCATTGCCCTCCTTCACCTCTACACATAAGTTAAGGTTATGTGCTTTGTGTACAAAACAATAACGATAATAATCCAATTCCTCGTGCTCCTCCCCAAAGAAAATTACGGACTTTTTTTTAGTAAATACCATATAATCACTAAAAGAAGCTCATATGTTCGATTCACTTCACTTTTACCTCTTTTATTCAGCCATCCATTTTGCTAGGTTTCCCAGACGTTTTCTTCTTTTCCTCTTTGTTCTCCTACCTTTATCATTATGGCAAATTTGTTAGAAGTACTAATCAATTTAATGCACTATTAATTGCTATTTACAGTTTTAAATTAATGAAAGACCGCCAATTAAACATGATAATAGAAGTACTTAGCATAACATATATTCATTTTGTTGATTATTAGTTTTTCCATCGAAGTATTCTGCTGTGACCAGTGACCATTCTTCTGCTGTTTTATCAAAAATCAATGATCATATACTATAAATTTAAAGATTTGAAAACATATTTTCCATACAAATGTCAATGACTTATTTCTCTTTTATTCTATAACTTGTGTTTGCCCCTCCCCTAAAGCACCTCCCTGGTTGTCCCCACCTATTTCAATCAAATGGTTTGACAACATAGAACTTATCAAAGTCATTCTCTGGACAAACTGGATTACCAACTGTAGCTTAACTACAGACCCTAATACCACTTGTTATACAACTAGGCTTAGACTGCCGCAAAAGCAATTTGTTAACATGGTTAATCATATTTGACACAAACACAGCAAAGTTTTAAAGACTGATGAACACAAAATATTACTGAACAAGAGAGACAGAGGGATATAAGATGGTTCAGCAAAAGTATGCTTACATCCACGATAAGATAAAATACATTACTATATATGGTCATTATGGCTGGGGAGCACTGCAAGTTGGTATGACCGAAAAGCACCAAGGAGGAACTAAAAATTACAAGAAAAAAACACAGAAAAGCTGATATATTCTCAAAGACTCAATGAACTCCAATTATTGAGAAATATCATCTACCATGTCTCCTACACCAAAACATTAATTCTGAAGACATCTATTGTTTACAAAAGACATGACTTTTCTGAGTTTCAAAAACATCTCTCATTTCTTTCTAACCAGATAGTCCAAAAGATGCAAATAGAGGGATGGTATGCCAGATTTTCTTCAAATTTTTGATGACTTTCTTGACTCTACAAACATTTCAGCAAGCCTCTCACACTGTATGAAATCACCAATTTACTCCACTACAGTTAAGGAAGAGGTCCCAAATTTGTTTTGTATGGCTGCAGTGGAGGAGGCCAAAAAGTAGTGATCCTTTGATTAAAGCAAACTGAAAGCATTGCAAAGGAATGAAAGACACCTCAATGTTTCGTGCATCTTTTTCGCTAACAGCATGGAAAAACAATTTTGTCATGCCCCAAATGATACCAAAGTGCTTCACACATTTTCATTGTTCATCTGTCTCCCCCATTTCCTTTACTTTTCTTGACTATAGTTACATTCCTAACTACCAAGTGTTTCTAATACCAAACTCTGCCTTCACTTATTCCTTCTTTTAGCTTTGGTCCTAGATCTGAACATTCGAAAGGACCAGTCTAGAACTATTTTTTTTATTTTTCTTCACAGAACCACATACATGTCCCATGATAAACAAGCTCAATGTCTTTGTAACTAAAAAAAAAAAAAAGTTCAATGTATTTGCTTTCGACCTTTTTTCTTTTCTGGGGAAGGGTACTACTGATTAATTTTTCCTCTTATTATTTTCACCAACTCAAAGAAAGTTTCACCTGGGAATCAAAAGGAAAGGGGGGAGAGAAATAGAGAGACAGAGTATGTACCAAGACAAGTATATCTAGTGTGGATCATCATAACAAAACCAAAAATGAAACACCACAGTAGTGCTAAAGACTTGAGTCCCCTTTAACAAGTAAATTAAAGTGACAACAATAACTAAAAAGCTCGGAGTAGAGTATGTAACAGCTAAGCAAGTTAAAATGAGCAACAAGGGCAGGATTACATACAGTGATCGTAACATGAGAGCCTTCAGCCACCGGAATATCTGTCCTCCCAGCTATATCCAACTGAATCATTAAAACCTCAAATCAATAACTATGAGCATAGCAGATACCGGATACACCACTACGATAGCCCAACTACGGAGCAAAGCTAAGTCAGTAGTCTTTTACCTTTTAAAATTTACACTTACAACAAAAAAAAACAAGGCATAAACATTTAGCAATAATCCAAGAAAATCAGAACTTTACCAGATGTAAAGCATTTCTGGTAGCTAGAGTTGTGTAGACATTTCCATATATAGTTGTAAGCCCGATCACCTCAACTTCAGGAGATTGCAATGCCACGAATATCGCCATTGCATCATCTGAGAATAGTTCAATTAACTCAACAATACAATTTCCAAAAATTAATCTTGGAAAGTTTAATTCAACTGAAAAGAGTTTCTATAGGAAATTGAATGCAGAATTCAGAGAAAAAACGAAAACCCAGATAAATCTTGACAAATTCCACTATAGTAAAGTAAGTAACAAACAACACCAACTAAAAATATTGGGTATATTGAAATCTTTCATTCTACTATGTGTGTTAATAGAAGATACCAATGCCAGGATCAGTATCAATGATGATCTTCTTGGGTTCTGTAGCCATTTTCTGAATCTGAATTGGAAGTTGAATGGATCTGGGATCGGGTTGATGATGAATGAAGAGGAAACTCGAGATTTTGATATATACAAACTAAAAATGCTTAATTCTCTTTATCTTCTATGTATAGAATCTTTGATTGAGAGTTAGATAAAATTGTCATTTACTGTTTTATTAAAATTATATATTTAAGGAATCATAAATATATGGTAAGAGAAAATATATTTTGAAAATTAAGAAATTCTTAAAAGAGTAAAATGTATTAGAAAAATTAATAATTAAGAAATTCTAATATATAATTGATAAATAAATATATATATATATATATATATATATTATGCTTGCTTTGTTGACGGAGGGGAGGGAGAAATTTTATAATTCTTTTGCTTTAGCTTTGCTGTACCTCGTGGCTTAGATCGTGTGTCATTCTTCAATTAGACAAAATAGCCCAGAAGTGCACCATGTGGACAATCAGAATTATATACTAAGAGCCTGTTTTGCATTTCTGTTACGAGGTCAAAAACGCTTTTTATTTAAGAAAACACTTTTTTTTGAAAAATTAAGTGCAGCAATTTTTTTATTATTGGGAAGAAGCTAAAAATATTTGCTTCTTAAAAAAAGCAGAAGCAGAAGCAGAAAATTATTTTTTTGAAGACTAAAATATTCCTTACATATTTACCAATATATCTCATATTAATTAATTAACATATTTCATAAGTTTTGTTAACTTTCATTCAAAAATTTTATTTTTTATTTTTATATGATAAACTTTTTATTTTATTTATGTTTATATATTATTTTTTATATATTATTTTACCTTTTATTAGAAATAGGTAATAATAATATTTAAATTTATTTTACTTAAATTTTTAATTATATTTAACTCATCATGTTAATATTATATTAATATTTTATTTATTTATTTATCTACGTATAATATTGATTAATAATTTGAATATGTACATTTTAATTTAATTAAAATAAAATTTTAATTAAAGTTATGTATTAGATATTTTATATAGTTTCTCTCTACAAAATAATCTTAAAAACACATTCATACTTGTCCTTTTTCGTTATTTAACTCTCAAAAACATTTTTTTTAAAAAGATAGTCAAACACAAATTGCTTATCAAAAGAACTTTTCAAATGAATTTGTCAAACACAAATTGCTTTTTTTTTAAAAGCACTTTTCAGAAAAACTATTTTAAAAAATCATTTCTAGAAATAAGCAGTGTATAGCAGTAATGTCAAACAAGTTCTAAGTCATTTTTAAGAATTTCATTTCTTTGATCATGTGGGCCACATACAAACTTAAATATAACTTTGTAAGTAGTATAACTTATTTCCTAGAAAATATAAAACTTCAATAAATAAAAAGGCGAATATGAAAAAAAATTCAAACATCCATCTTGAACTTTGAACACTTCAATTATTTTGAATAATGAAAAAAACCTAAAAAAAAAATAAGTTAATATTGAATAGAGGGAGTATTATTGTATTTAAAATTAAAAGTACCACAAATAAACATTACGAATTTCAAATAATGATGATTGAGCCCGTGCATAGCACAAACTTCCCTTTTCTAGTATATATATATATGGGCAAAAGAAGTGCGTCCTATGCTACTATTAGGGGTGTTCGTGGTTCGGTTATTGGTTAAAACCAAAACCAAACCAATCTAGTCGGTTTTTAAAATTTCTAAAACCAAACCAAACCAAGCGAAAAAAATAACCGTCAGTATGGTTATTGTCGGTTTGTTTCGGTTTGGTTCAGTGTTTTTTTTGATTTTTTCGATTTAAAAGTAATAAATTTCTTGAGGACATTGTATCTCGATAGACACATACACCTAGTACATGAACAATCCACAGGATAGTTACTGTCGGTTCAATTAAGCAATACTAGAGTTATTATTACACGAACAAAGTGATTCAATTAAGAGAAAGTGTGACTATCTTATATGAGGTAGGGTAGGTAAAGACTAAAGTAATGGATTTTGATGGACTTCGACTTAGGATTGTAATAGTTGGACTAAAAATTAAGTGTTGAACTTGAAAAAATGGTAAAGTTAAAAGACTTAAGTTAATTAAAATTCAATAAAAATATTTATATTTTTTTTATGAATAATATATAAATAATTATAAAATTTATATATCTAATTTATCGGTTCGGTTTGGTTATTTTTGTAGTTATTTTTAGTAAAACCAAAACCAAACCAAATAGTACCGGTTTTGCAAAATTTAAAACCAAACAAAACCAAATATTAATTTTTTTAATCGATTTGATTTGGATTGCGGTTCGATTTGATTTTTTAACCATAACCATGAACAGCCTTAGCTACTATATAATCCCCACAATAACTAATATTGTGGTAGCGGGATTCGATCCCATCCCACGACCTCCACGGAGGATATATGATCCTTTTCCTCTGCCATTGTTTTGGGCTAACTTTTTTGGTATCCTTCTTATGCATGTATACATCTTCTATAGAAGGCTAGGCCTAGTCCTCCTTCTTCATATGTAATCAAATTTCAATGGCAATCAAATGAGTTCTTGTAAATAAAAAAAAAACTAACATTGCAGGTTTGTGTTGAATGTACTTAGGGCCGTTTGGTTACTGGTTAGAGTTATGCAGGATTTAGTTATATAGGTATTACCGTATTAGTTATGTAGGGTTTATTTATGCGGGTATTAGTTATGCAGTGTTTAGTTATGCAGATATTAGTTATGAAGGGTTTAGTTATGCGGGTATTAGTTATGTAGAGATCACAATACATAAATTATTAACTATTAAATATTAATTTTTTTATAAATTAATATATTTTATTTACAAATAAATAAGTAAGCAAATAGTATAAATTATCCCTCTTTTTGAATAAAAATTAAAGAAAAATTTTTCTCCCTCTATACTTAATTGAGACTTCTATTTTATTTTATTTTTGCTATTTTTATGTTTATAACTTATAAAAATAAAATATGATTAATACATTTGAAGTACATTGTAATATCCTATTTTATATAATGTAAATATTCTATCAATATATTGTATATATTGTTTATACATTTTTAATATACCAAATATATGAATTATGTATAAATTCACATCCCGAACAAAATAATAATACATGTTAATTAAATATGTAAAATATATTTAATAATATATAACGCTAATATATGATTAGCATATGCGCCATCAAAATATAAATTCAATTTGTAATATTAATAAAATATAACATTTGGATTTCAAATAAAAACAAAAAAAAAAGGTTCGTATTAAAAAAATAAGAAAAAAAAGTTAGGAAAACAATATAGTTAGGTAAATTTTTAATAAAAAAATTAAAAATAAATCAATACGGATAAATGTGTAGTTTACTATTTTAATACATGTATAGCTAATACATGCATAACTTATTTCACCTTCTACCTTGCATAACTTATACATAGATTCCCTCATAAGTTATGTTGATATTAATTATGTAGGACTACAAAAAAATACAACCAAACACCATGTAAAATTAATACATGAATAACTTTTATACAACATTTAGAATCCTACCAACCAAACATGATATAAGTTGTGTTGACTTTTCCACCTAATATAAAACGTCTACCAAACAAAGTAAAACTAATGCAACTTTTTATACATGAATAAAATATAACTTATACAACAACCAAACGGCCCCTTATGGTTGTATTTTTATTTTTATTTTTTTTAATCAGATTATCAATTTTTATTTGTTTTTAAATATTCTTAATTTTACATTATCTCATGTTATAAATCTAATTTTTAGATTACCAATCGGGAGGACCTTTGTATCTAGAGTGCATATAGGGATCCATTAGTTGAATATAAGGAGAATAATTCTTCAACGTCTTATTATTGTTATTTATCTTATGAGAATGAATATTGAAATTCTTTTTTATTTGTCAAATACATTCTTACTGTTTATTTTATTTTCTTCCAATCTCTTTCTTTCTCTCCATTTTTATTTGTAGGAGGATGAATATTTTGGTACCAAGTTCTATACTGCACAAAATGAGGTATGTAGTTCAATGAACCTTTTAAAAAATATATATATATGGCTTAAACTTCAAATTCTTAATTTTTGAATTGTTTCTTCAAATTTTATGATGGTCGAAGAGAGTGAATATCGGTTTAACAACATTAATTACTTATGTCTAAAATCTCTATATTACAATTTGCAAGACTGATAAAAGTCATATGAAGACTCTTACATGAGTAATTTTTTATTGTAAGTTAAATATAATTAGTCATCAAGGTTTGCAATAGTTAGATTTCGCGTAATGATGAATATTTGTTATTTTACTATGTCTATCTTCTATGCTAATTAGGAAAAATTATTGATTCCACGTTAAATTAGAAGGAAAAAAAACTGTTTTATACCTAATAAATATAACCAAATATGTTCACAAATTTAAAACCAAATTCATATATATGGCATGAACTTAATGACTTGATTTATGTTCAACCATTCTAGGTACTTCTCCTATAATAAATACATGTGTATGCTTTCTTATACTTTAAAACCATAACATACTGAATTCAAGATCAATTCACTTAATTTCATTACATTAGTCTAAAACTATTATTGCACAAGTGGTTTAGAGTTTTTCTATAGCTGCTCCAAGTCATTACGACTTGCTGGGACTGAGAGGATAGTCATCGGATAGTTCATTTGATTTTTATATGAGTTTTTCTATTTTGAAGCTTGTGAAGTTTAGATATTTGACTTCGGTCAAAACTTTAGGTGAACGATTTCGGAATGCATTTTGATGATTTTGTTAGTTCCAAAACATCAATTATAGTCTAGAGGGACTCTTGGTTTGACTCTCGAGGCTTCCGAGCTCATTTCGAGCTACCTTGTGGTTCTAAGCTAAAATGGAGCTTGGGGTGTGGGACCCACTTTTTGTCTAAACAAACTTTGTTGGAAGTTTTGATAGTTTGTTTGAGTCAAGAAGATCATTTCGGGTTGGATAGCATATTCTTTTTGCATTTGTGGGAATCCGAATTAATTCTGAGGGTCCATTCGAGACTTAAAACTTTATCCCAAGTCTGTTGATACAACAATTACTGATATAACCACTCCCGTGGAGCTTGGCTCGCTTCGATAGAGCTACTCCGATAGTGAGCCACTTGCACCAAAGATGATTGGTGACGTCAGTTAAGTCCTGCTCCTGTGGAGTTTGATTGCTTTAACGATCTTGCTTCAATGGGCTTAGGGTTGTTGTATGGAGCTTGATTGCTTTGGCGATCTTGCTTCAGCGGGCTTAAGGTCGCTTCCACGGATCTAGAGGGTCTTCTTGACCACCGCTCATGTGGGCCCTTCTTTGCACCAACGGCGTCTCTCTTGTGACCTTGAGTCCGCTGGGGTGGCGATTGTTGGGAGTTTATATCTCTCTTCTCTTACTTTTCATAGAGAAGAAGAAGCTTTGTGAGCTTGGTTTGGAGAGATTTATTTGGGGAGTCTTGTGTTTGAGTTGGGAATAGAATGTGATCTTGAGGTCATTATTCTTACTTCAAAACTCGTAAGTTATTGTTAATTTCTCTGCTCTATTCTTGAATTGGGTGTTCTTGATCTAGTATGGTGTGGGACTATTTTGGGCGTTGAGTTTGGATTGTGCCTAACTTTGGGGAACAAGTTTCTTGAGCTATTTGAGATCTATTGATGGAGTCAATTTTATGATTTCGCGTGTGGGTCCCAAGGGTCTATTTTTATCCAATTTTGGGCCCAAGATTCTTTATTGTAATATGGATACGAAATTGCTTGTATTGATTCCTAGATCACTGATTTAATAGCGTGGTATCATTTAGAGGCTGCTCAAAATGGAAAAGCCCAATTGTAGAGGACTCAGAGCATGCGTGATCGGCATCGAGATAGGTTACAACTTATTAATCTTAGACTTTGCTCGTTGGTTGTTTTATTATGATAATTTGCTAGTATTTCGATTGAGTTTACTAGTATGATCCTCGTTATTATCCTTATTGTATTCTTTCAGCCTTATTTTGGGTATTTTTGAAAAAAAAGTGTTGTTTATTCTTGCCTATGTTGATATTCTTATTTTTGTGGTCTATGTATGGATTGGGATTGTCTTGTTGTACCTATTTAGGTCCTTGGCATAAGTTTGCCTAGTGGTAAGTTAGACTTTAGCCGTTGTAGCCCATTTGTTTTAGAAACCGTTCAGTGTAGTTTCGAACCGGTGCACTTCCTTTGTTGTAGCCTAGTTTGATAGTTGAGACCTATGACACTACCCTTTGGAGTTCATTGAACTGTGTTGCCCTGTCTTGGCATCTATCTTGGTTATCTTTGTTTTTATAGCCATGAGGGTTATACTTGTTTACTTCGGTATTACTAGCCTTTCGACTTGGGCTTGGCTTGGATTAGAATAGACGTGACCCTTCGGGCTGGACTTTGACGTTCAAAAACCTATTTAGTATCAAAATTGGGTTAATTGTGGTAAAAGAGGGTTCTAAGCCTTTTCCAGAACGACTCTAGTTCTCATAGTGTTGTGGATCTTCCTGATGTAAGATTTCGGGAAAGATTGATCCTCATTTGTGGCTATCCCGACGTCAGATTTCGAGAGAAGCTACGTTTTGTTGAAACATCTAGAACTTATTAAACCTCTATTTTTTACTATATTGTGATACCTGCTTAAATATTTTCCTTAGTTAATTCTTTTTGAGTCTCTAACCTATTTCATTGTATAGCCACATTGTGTAGCATAATTCCCCTTTGTTGATTACCCTCAAAAAAATTTGATCTAAAACTCCTTAATGTACTTTGAGTTGAAAGACTTACAGAAAGATAAGGGAGATAGAAAAAAGAGATGAAACGACTTAGAGAATTATGGTTATGTGGTAAAGAGGAAGTAGAAAATAATGCCCAAGAGTGAAATTATTTATGCTTGTTGTAAGTAAAGGATGAAAAGAAAAGAAAAATCTATATGACTTGACTATAAAAAGTTGAGAAGTATGAGAAAGAAAAGAAAAAAAAAAGTGAAAACATCCTTGTAAAAACTAAGTAGTTGAAGAAGAGACAATATCTAAAGAAAAGTGGGAAAAACAATATAGCAAGTTGAAAGTAAGCCGAAGTGAGAAATTAAAAGGAGCTTTATTGATTTTGTCAGTGTCTTAAAGTGCACAGGGAAGAGTAGTCACTACCCTTAGCGGATGTTACAATCTGAAAAAGTTCTTTTAATCTTACGGTTGCTTTAATTGAATGTATAATACACTATTGGCGCTATGATATATTTTGATATGTCTTGAAGTTTCTTGTGAGAGTGAAAGAATTTGATTTGCTCATGTCCTTGTTGATTATTTATATATGATGAGTGAAAAAATGATAATTATTTGATAGTGAGTGCACTTGATAGTTATAACTAGTAACGTAATGACTATAGTAATTGCATTTGAGCATGTTGGGCATATATATATATATATATATATATATATATTTAATGAAAAGTCAATCATGAAGTGATGATGTTTGCATGAAAAGTCTTGAGTTTGAAAGATTGTGTTGCAATGAGTAAATTACGATTGAACTGTCTATGTAAACCAAATTTGTGAGTAACATTATTTGATTAGCACTAATGTGATATTGAGTCTATAAAGGATATGATGAGTTGTTCAAGTACAAACAAAAACTCTAAGTGTGGGAGGTGATCTGAATGTATTTATGCATACAAGTACCATATTTTACCCATGATTTAGCTAAATTTTGATTATGATCTTATGAATATCAATTTGTTTATTGAATATTTGTTTTGTAATGAGCTACTAGTTATGATTAAGATGATTTTAGGTCAAAACAACAAGAAAAGATCCAAAGGATGAATTGGAATGCAAAACAAAGTGTCCTGAACATAAATGCAACTAAAAGAACTACAACAAAGGAATCTGCGGTGTGAGGTAGCATACCCTGCGTTGGGCCTTGCATTACACATGTTCTAAACCAGAGATTTATAGACTTGATTTTCTTGCGATAATTTTGTGACACACGGAGAAGGAGGCAAAGTTAGAGATAGACCCCACGTCGCGACCCCTTAAGCCACACAATGAATTCCGCACCGCGACGCCCTTATTATTGGACTGAGGTTGACCAAAGTCAGAACAGTTTTCAAGCGGGATTAAGATTTCGATTCCATTGTTATATATATGTCATTAAGATGATATTTTAAGGGTTATGAACTATTTCTAAGGGGAACAAACTATTTCTAAGGATTACAAATTAGTCATAGAAGTTGGGGATTGCTCATAGCTTAAAGATTCATTATTCTTCAATTTTTAGAGTTTAATTAGTTTCTTAGTAAATTATTATGGTATGAACAATATTCTCTGACAAAAGCTATATTAATCGAAGGTGTTATTTACTTTCTTCTATATTAATGTTCTATAGTAGTTTAATTTATAATAATTATTTTTTATTGATAGTTATGAATAGATAAACTCCTAACTAGGGTTATAAAACTTAGAGTAGAGATGATGATGATAGATTCTTTACATTAAAATCTTCTCATCAATGGGTGATCATTGTGTTTTAAGTTTCTTTCATAAATATTTTTTTTAAATGATTGCAGACATTAATAATTTGCTCGTATTTTGACTTGCTTGATAAAAGAGGTTATGATTAGGAAAATGATTATTAACAAGGATTTGGAGCTACCAGCTTCCATCTAATAGCTTGAGCTAGAGATATAATAGCTAACCTGAGGCTTTTGATGAATGAGAAAATTAATTCGACACACAACTGTTGGCAAGGACTTAGGGTGGCATTCTCTAATTGGGATGTGAGGCTTTATGAGACTTATCAATTCATCAGTTTTGCACAATGAACACACCTGAATGAGTTAATAGTAAATTATATAGTTGACTTTCGATAACTAAGAACTGTAACACTAGTTCGTCTTTTATTATTGATTAAAGTTTGAGTAGTTAAAATAATTAATAATTCATTTTAAAACCCCCAATTCCCAATAGTAATTGACAATAAGAATTTCAAAGCAAATTATAAAGATCTCTAACATCGCTTTTCATGAAATTCGAACTCAACCTAGTTAGGATAAGTGTATGCAAATCACTATTCAGACCAACAAGACCATCATGATATCTATATTATTCACAAAAAGCATGAATATGTATGTATACAAACTAGCAACCTTACAAGTAATATGTATATAACCGTACCTCCTCCGTACCATAACCATAACAACAATATCAATCCAACAATTACTACATTTGATAACCACAACAATATGTACACCACCTCCTACTCCCCAATCTGATACAATATCGACATTATCAAATACGAGTTTTTGACAAGAATAACACTAAGAATAATTTGACTCTTCGATAACATGTTAGACCATACCCTTATTTCAACAATCAACAATAATTGTATGTGTTGATACTATTAGATTGATTTTTAATGATGATGCATGTGTATGATGAGTTTAACCATACCTTTATTTCAACTGTCAACAACGATACATTAACTGAAATACAATCAAAACAAAAGATGTTTACATCTAATAATGTGTATAAATGGTGCATACAAGTGTTGGTACACCTATATTGAGCGAATATATAGTCTATCCAATCAAATTAAGCCAACAAATACTACAAATTATTATATCACTAATACATAGTGAATTATTTTATTAGTGATACACCACGAATTTCAGAAACTTGTATCAATAATACAACACAAATTTCAGAAAGCTATATTACTAATACAACAAATTTCAAAACAATTGCTATAAATCAAAATTAGACAAACTATAACTACTACTAATAATTATGATCTAAACTATCGTTATTTATGAAAAATTCTCTTATTTTTTTTAATAATTAAAATAAATAGAGTAAATTTTAGGAATAACAAACATAAAATTATATTAACGCTCTATAACTATAGTTTTGCTATTTGCGCTCCACAACAAACTATGAAGCATATGATTTGTCTAAATTGCAACGATTTGTATAAATCGGGCATCTGTGTCTATGAAAATTGCGTTTGTATATGCATATTTTCTTTGTGTTAGGCTAGAGTGACGAGCGAGGTTAGAAGAGAGAGGAGAGAGGCAGGTGAGAGAGGACAAAGTGTGGAGAGAGGTGAATTGTATATGTATATCAGTTAGATAATTATATATATGTAACTACTATGCATATGTATCAATGATTGTGTTTGTATGTCTGCATAAAATTTGAATTTGTATACAATTGAATCGAGTTGATATACAATTGAATTGAGTTAAAACATTTGTATTTGTATATCAAATCTCTCTCACGCTTTATACAAACACAAATTGTACACTGTATAATTTGTGTTTGTATAAATCGAGAGAGAGAAAGACAAAGAGAACTGGGCAGGGGAAGATTTGTATTAATATAATTATAAGTGAATATGACGAAGATATACATATTTGTATATATAGTCTTTCTCGCTTTATACAAACACAAACACAATTTATACATTTGTGATTGTATAAAAGTGAGAGATGCGAGGGAGATAATTGAGAGTAGCGAGCGAGATTGAGGGGAGAAAGGTGAGAATGATTATGTGTTTGCTACGAATTAGAATTAAATAAAATTATAGATATGACCTTTATTTTGAATTAATAGTTTGCTATAATTCACAATTTTTTCCAAATAAATATATATAAAGTCCAGCCCAGGAAATATATGGGCCAGTCCAAAAGGCAGTGGTCACAAACTGACAAAAGCATAGTAGACGTTACAGAAAAGAACAAATCCTCTTTTTCTGAGTTTGAAATCCACCGTTTTCATAGCCATACAGAGAGAGTACACAAACCGCAGCCATTGCAATCTTTTGCCCTAGCTTACTACATCATACAGATCGCAACATTAACAATTAGCAGCTATTTTCTCTGCTGCAAAATCAGAAAATGGAGAAAAAGCTCAAGGATAAGAAATGGAGTTATGAAAAGAGAAGCCCTTTGCAAGATCTGAATGTTATTCCCAGATATAAAAGCAAGAGTAGCACCATTGAAGCCCCAAGAGGTCGTCTTCCTTTTCTCATCTCTTCAAATTCTTCTTCTTCTTCTTCATCTTCTTCTTCCAGAACGCATTTCCACAAAACACCGAAAGTTTCTTCGAGAATTTCAAATCCAGTGCCTAAATCTACACGTTTGAGGTCTAAATCCACCAACGAGAATGATTTACCAAGACCCATTACGCAAAAACCCAAAAAGAACCCTCCTTTTCTATCTGGTAAGAAACCCATCTCCCGGAAGTCAAATCTGAGCAATCCTGTGAAGAAATCGTCATATGGGTCGGTAAGATTGGGGGTTAAACCCAAGAGTTTGAAGCAAAAGGTGGAAGGAAATGGCTCAGGTGAGCAGATTCAGCTTTTGGATTTTGATTGTAATTTGACTAGTTTTGAGAATTGTACACCTCTTGGTAAATTAGCATCTGGTTCTGGTATTGATTGTGCAACTTTAGATCATACTTGTAATGTAGAGTACTCAAATACAACTAGTAATACTACAAAAACACCTCCCATTGAGGCTTCAGTGTCACCTGAAATACAATGTGGGCTATCCACTGGGCTGGTTTCAGCTGCAACACCTTGTTATGCTGCTGGCCATGTTCTCTCTGGTGTCACTGATAAGAGAAAGTGTAGGCCTAGAGGTGTTCTCACTATAGGTAACTTAATTGATTCGTCAGATTGCGAAAAAGCCAGTGGTTCAGAGGATAGGAAGTGTGAGGGGGCTGGAAGGAATGAGGTACTTAACAAGTCTAGTAGAGACTCTTTGATTCCTTTGCCTGCATTGGCTTCTATGCATTGGCTTTTATCTCCTTGCCGTGAGAATAATGACGTCTGTTGTGAGGGTGAATCTGTTAACGAATTTAGGATGTTGAATGGATCTGCCACGTCTGAGTTGCCGTATTCAACTTCAATATGTTCTGGGAGTACTTCTGATTCAGTATATAACAGAGCAAATTACTGTAATAGTGTAAATAGGGATGAAGCACGAACTGGTGGAAAAGCTCAGATTGTTTTGGTTTCTCCTGAAAGTACTAAACTTAAAGATCCATCGTCTGATGAGATGGGGAGGAATTTGTTTCCATCTTATCCCCTGGATATATCTTGTTGTCATGATGTGAAAGTACCGGATGAGTGGAAATGTTCATGCAGTCTTGTTAGAGAGGATTCTCCGTGCTCAACGGCTTCTTTGAGCAGTGGGAATGTTATTCAAACCCCCAAATCAGATTTGAGCTCAGGCAAGTGTGGTAGCTTTTCATGGTTACATCCAGGTGATCATGGAGACAACCTTGGGAATGAACTTGATTCAGTGGCAGATTTTCTTCACAAAACAAGTTTATCACCCACGACTCAACCGTCAGCTTTGGATCCGCCTAATCTGCATTTTAAGTTTAATAGTGCTTCTTGGGTGTCTGACTCCTCATTAGAAAATGTATCACAATCTCAAATGAGAATCTCATGGAGAGATGGGATAGTGAGTCGGACTCTTGAGATTGATGATTTAGATTGCTGCAGATGTTTATCAGATGATGAGAATGGGGGCTACTGTTACACTAATGCAAAGACAAATGTTGGTGTTGAATCCAGTCCTCATGAAGAAAATGATCTTTTACCAGAGAGTGGTTCTCAGTCTCCTGAATTTGTAGAGCACAAACACGAGTTTTCTCGGAATGGAAAGTTAAGGTCTCCTCTTCCAGAAGCTAATTCGTGTGCAGAGTCCATACAGACTGAAGGTGGTGGTTTAATTTCATCTGCAGATTCTGACTGGACCCATAGTTGTAATAATCAGTTGTATCACATTTGATTCTTCATCTGTATTTATTTGTATCGATTCTTAGAAGCAATGTTGCTCTTCTAAGTTTGAGTACTGTTTGTTGTTGCTATAGATTATACCCTATAAATACTCATTGTCTTCGTCTGAAGTGTTCGGAAAGTTCATTGTTCACATTCTCTTAGTGCAACTCCACAGATATTGAAATTGTGACAAAATTACACTTCTTATATCTTGTGTTTGGAACTTCTGATGAGCATTGGCATGTCTTTGTAGGTAAAATTTTCATAGACTCGCGGGATAATATATACATATTCTTGCAGGGAACATTGTTCTGAACAGATCAGGCACAATATATCAGCTTGAGAAAAAATGTTGGTCACAACGTTGGTCAGAGGCGGAGCCAATGTTAGGAGTTTGGGGGTTCTAAATCAATTTTGTGGGGGTTCACAAGTTAATATACATATATTTATTTAATTTTCTAATACAAATATAGGGTCTACAAAAAAGTTAGTGGGTTCGTCCGAACCCATGAATCCCCACCTAGCTCCGCCTCTGACTCTGACGTTGGTATGTTGTGTGTCTAATATGCAACTAAAAATACGAACTCTTAAAGACAAAATTCATTGACAGACACGTAAAATTGAAACGGTTTTGATACTATAGAAACTTGAATAAAGAATAGCCTGAATGATTAAACAAATGAGAGAGATGGGATATTGGAAAGTTTTCTGATGATTCTTTATTTGTTCAATATGCTCCTATTTATACAAGTATATTGAAAATAAATTAAATTGAAAAAAAGAATTTGAATGTCCCGGCTTCCTGCAGTTTGAACACGGGAAGTGTTAAACGTACTTTTAACACTTCTGGAAGTGTTTGACAAATATAAAAAATAACTTAAAATAAATAAAAAATGACTTAAAATAAGTTAAGAAGTGTTTGACAAGATAAAAAATGACTTAAAATAAGTTTAGAATGACTTAAAATAAGTCATAAACTAAAAGTAGGTCTCTCCTACTTTTTATTTTTTGACTTAATTTATTTTTTACTTAAAAACTACTTTTTTAAGCCAATCCAAACGGGCTCTAAACCAGTTTTGTTTCCCTTGAAATTAGTCTATCCTATGAAGTGATAATTGGTAGCCAAGAATGATGCATAATTTCTTGAAAGATACAAGTAAATAGCCATCTCTCTTTGTTTTTCATCTTGCATAATTAAAGAGTAAGCAAGAATAATAAAAGGTAAATGAGTTATCATAAGAATGTTACTTCTAGCAAGATATCAATCAAACCCATTAGAATTTTGATCAACCTCTCATCTTGAATAGACTTAGCACATGAGGTCTTTTCACCTTAAGAACAGGCACAAGAACAACAATTTTTAGCATTTAGAATGTCAAGTTCATCCTAAAAGCTTTTCAATTTTGTATAATATCTTGCTACGTCATTAGATCCCTGAACTAAATCACTTAATTCTTTATGTAGGTGATGAATTTTGCTTCATTCGATTGTCCAAATCTATCCTCAAGATTCTTCCAAAGATCCTCAACCGTTTTGGAATAAATCATACTGACTGATATCTTTTGAAAAAGAATTGAGTAACCAAGAGGTTATCACATCGTTAAATCTATGTCAGATTGTATAGTCTATTGAATCAAGATTTGGAGTTTTGTAGGTTTCATCAATGAAATTTAGCTTATTTTTAGCTAAGAGTGCAATGAGGATGGACCAATTCTACTCTTCATCTCT
The DNA here is from genome assembly GCA_029582245.1 of Solanum etuberosum. Taxonomy (NCBI): domain Eukaryota; kingdom Viridiplantae; phylum Streptophyta; class Magnoliopsida; order Solanales; family Solanaceae; genus Solanum; species Solanum etuberosum. The sequence continues at coordinate 11,262 of JAJONR010006182.1, read as the reverse complement.
TCCTCCTACAAATAAAAAAATAACAAGTTCAACTTTGTAATGGCCTTCAAGAAGATCAATGATGTTTCATGCAAGGACTCTACTATTGCAACGTTTGTTGATTTTAGTGATGTTGTTCCAGTCACTCGACGCGAGTTCATGACTAGTGGTTTGGATGGATCTGAATACTTTATCTCTTTGGAGATGGCAAGAAAGAGCAAGTCTCAAATGACACTCGTAACTGCAATCTCCGGGGGTAACATTGTATCCACATTGTTTGATGAACTTTCTCACTCTGGCTTAAACTTTGGTGAATCTGCAAATTTAACGAATTCTTCAATTCCAACAAAGGTCAACGCCTTGATGGTTGATGCAACTGAGATGGACGAGAAGTTTTTAATGATGGAACAAACCATTGAAACCTTAAAGAAGTCTGGAGAGTCATGTCACAATCTAACAACACAAGAAAAAGTTGATATTTCTACCAAGCCAGTTGAGTCTCAATGCGCAAAACAATCTACTTCAGTGGTCATTCTAACAGTTCAACAACTACACGATTTGATCACAAGCACTATTAAAGCTTAATATGGTGGCCCACCACAAAGTTTGTTAGGATATTCAAAGTCCCATTCTAAGCGAATCAAGGGTCAACTGATTCCAATTGGATATCAACCACTGAAATTGCAACAATTTCATGGGAGGGAAAATCCAAGGCAACACATTGCCCATTTCATCGAGACTTATAGCAGTGTTGGTACACATGGTGATCTTCTTGTCAAGTTGTTTGTTCATTCTTTAAAAGAAAATGCATTTGATTGGTACGGGCTTGGAGCCTGAATCAATTGATTGTTGGGAGCAACTGAAAAATCAATTTCTCAATAGTTTCTACAGTACCCGTCATACAATGAGCATGGTGGAATTGACAAACACAAAATAAAGTAAAGATGAACTCGTAGTGAAATACATCAATCGTTGGCGAATGCTGAGCTTTGATTGCAAGGATCAACTTTCTGAAATCTCTGCAGTTGAAATTTGTATACAAGGAATGCATTGGGGCCTTGTATATATCCTTCAAAAAATTAAACCTCAAACTTTTTAAAAATAAGCTACACACGCTCATGACATGGAGTTAAGCACTGCAAGTCATGGAAAGACATTACCTGTCTTTGATCCAAGAAAAGAAGATACAAGAAAAAAGTTCTACCTTGCAGGAGTTACAAGCGAAGGAGTATCCCTTTCCAGACTCTGATGTTCCTGCGATTCTCGATGATCTACTAACCAAGAAAATCGTTTCACTCCCAGAGTCAAAGTTACCCAAAGAATCCAACAAATTCGATGATCCTATGTACTGTAAATTTCACTGCATCATCGATCATTACACCATAAAATGCTTCATTATGAAGAAAAAGATCATGACATTGGTACGAGAGGAAAAGATCATCATTGACGATGGTGAAATAGCTGAGACAAACCATGTTATTGTCAAACTTGATCATAAAAAGGATTCAATTTCAAAATTTCTATGCCTTGTGGCATCACCAAACATTGAAGAAGGAATCATCGTGCTACAATTTGAGATCTTCGAACCAGTTGAATTTACTGTCTTGAAGAAAACAACAAACACATCCAAGGTAGATGATTTCTTCAACAAAAAGAATGGTGACACTTGGACTTTTGTTGATCTCAAAAGACAAAAGCATCAAGGGACTTCTAAACTTCGATTTTCAAAAGTCGACACAAGATCAAGTACAAATCAGCTTTAACTATGGAACAACATAAAATCTAACACCAAATTGAAGCATAATAATACTTCATCACTAGAAGGATAATTACATTGATGGATTTCTTCCCTACAACGCTCCTTGACGTATGAGCCTAAACTGCAAGTTGAAATGCTCTTCGACACATGAACCTAAATATCAATTCACAACGCTCCTTAACGTACGAGCCTAAATTGCATGTTACTCCTTGTCCGTATGAGTTTAAACTATATACAGCCAAAAAAAGAGTTTATATGTAACACCCCAGATTCAAAAAAATGGAAAAATATCAGTTTTCAGAAGTTGCAGGTGTCATCCGACGGAGGCCACAGTGGTTCATGGGTTGGTCACCCCAACTATGCCCAGAAACCCAGAACCACGACCGGACCAACAGACCGTCGTTGGATCCACGGTCCATCGGTCGAGGGTCCGTAGGTCAGGACCCCTAAACCAAGTTTCTAAAGTCAGTAACGGTGATGCAGGACGGACCGTCGGTCAGTCCACGGTCCATCGGTCAAGGGGCATTGGTAGGTCGACAGTTATTTTTAGGGGCAGATGGATCTTTTCCTAATTAGTTTAGTCTAATACTATGTCGTTTTACCCTTCACTAAGATCCCTATATAAGTATTTTAACCCCCCAAATTTCCCAATAGAAATCATTCTCTCAAATTCACCAAAAGAAATCAAGTTCTTTCTCTTCCAAGGATATTTCTCTCTCTAGAAGCTTGAAGAAGAAGATTCAACCTAGGGTTTCAAGTCAAGTCTTCATTCTTCCATTGAAGATAAACAATTGGCTTTGAGGTATGATAGTTTTCATCCATGGATTCCTTCCATTCATGGAGTTCCCAAATTCTCCTATTTTTAAAATTAGAAATCCCCAATAGAGTTAAGGTTTTCTTCAATTGCCATGGATTCTTTTGATTAATGATTTAAATGATTGAATTATGATCTCTTATGCATGAATTGATGAAATACTATGATTTTATGATGATTTCCCCTATGAACCCATGTAATCCCTATGTTTTTTTCAAGTTATGATCCTATGATGTGGGATTTTGACTTTGAAGAAAGAGTTTTATGAAATCAAGCATGTATTGATATAATTATATGAATTTATGATGAAATACATATCTAACCCATTTTTTTAAAATGTTGATGATTGAAAATGGGTTGTGAACCTTGAAAGGTAAATTATGGAATTATGCATGTTCTTGTGAAATCTATGAAATTGTTTAAGGATGCTTTGAGAGTGAAGTATCAATGATGATGTTGTGGTTGTGTTGTTGAAAGGATTTTTATCATATACATATGAAAGCATGATTGTGAAAGTTTTTCTCACATAGTAAATGGTTCTAAGGTTGAAAGGTCTTCTCACCTAAAGGAATCAAAGATAAAGAGCTATCCTAATGAAACCTAGCTTGGATTGGATATTGAATGATGCCTTTCCATGGATGACTCATGACCTATCTTGGATCGGCAAGATGACGTGCCCTTCCATGGATAATAAGAAGAAGTAAGAAATGTCTATTCAAGAGGATTTATGCTTAGCACCGAGAGGATATTGAGATGGATGCTCTCCCGTTAGTAGAGGCTAGGTTTCTAGTAGCAATATCGTTATCCCTTACCTATGTGCCCCCATAGGATGATTGTCTATATAGACATTAGCTAGTGGATCTACTTAATCTAGAAGTTATGGTCCTTACCTTGGCAAGTAGGACAACCCTTTTCGGTGTGAGAGACACCGGGGGATCATGTTATAGCTCACATGGTCTCTATGTCAATTAAGGCTACTTCCCACAATAATAGTAAACTAAGGTTACTTCAAGAAGTATCTCATATGTGTTCAAAGGTTGTAAAGATGTTAGCTTGCATTGACCATATTTTATGACTTATGTTTTCTAACCCTCTTATATCATGTTTTAGCTTGTTCAATTGCATGTCATAAAATGTCCTCTTTTAGCATGATTTAAATGTTTTTTGCATGACTATCATACTTGGTACATTTTTTGTACTAACGCATACTCTTGCCTATATTTTCCCAAATGTAGGGTCCGACAGTTAGGTTTCTCAGTTTCGTGGCTAGTGGTTGATTGCGAGGATCTCGAGCTTTGGTGAGTCCTCATGCTTCGAGGACAAATTCTCATTGTTTTCAGTTTCTGTCTTACTTTCAGTTTTGGACATTATTTATGGGCTAGGCCCAATTTTCATTCTATTGTACTAGATGTCTATTGAGACAAGTGTTTTAGACTTCCGCTTTACTTTTATGAAACTTTTGGACTTGAAATGTATTTCTTCACCTCTTTTGTTCTAGTTCTTATGTTATGAATGCTATGTGGCTTGTATGGGACCTCTCGGGGTCCTGTATGTCATGTTACATCTAGGGGGTACCCCTGGGTCGTGACAAACTTGGTAATCAGAGCACATGGTTTAGAATGGTCCTAGGATGTCTCATAAGACACTTCGAGTAGAGTCTTGTTCATGAGTGTGAAGCGCGCCACATTCATGAATGCGAGGCTACAAGATGTTTAGGAAACTCCACTTCTTTCATTACTCTAAAGTCGTGCGATAGATTTTAAATCTATAAGGTCTCTCTCCTAATCCTTGTCCAATGCTCTACTAGATATGGCTACTCGAATAGCTTATCCTAGAGGAATGTGAGGGAGAATGAGGAACAAGAAGCTCCTCCCCAAGCTCCTCAAGTTCCAGTCGATCCTTTGGCCGAGCAAGTGACTAATGCGGAGTTTAGGGCGGCTTTTCAAGTGTTGGCTCAGGCCGTGACGGCCTTAGAAAATAGGGAGGTTGTGGTTCCTGTGAACCCAAATGGGGGTACGGCGGCATCTAGAGTGAGGGACTTCACTAGGATGAATCCTCCGTAGTTTCATGGTTCTAAGGTTGAGGAAGATCCTCAAGAGTTCATTGATGAGGTCTACAAGGTGTTGATGATCATGGGAGTAACGCTAGTGGAAAAGGCGAGTTGGCCGCTTATCAATATAAGGGTGTGGCTCAAATATGGTACAATCAATGAAAAGAAGGAAGACCAAAAGATGCGGATCCTCTTGATTAAGAGAAGTTTAAGACCGCTTTTTTTGATAGGTTCTTTCCCCTTGAGATGAGGGAAGCAAAGGTGCTTGATTTCATCAACCTTCGTCAAGGAGGTATGATTGTGAGGGAATATGCTTTGAAGTTCAAACAATTTTCTAAATATGCTCCAACAATAGTTCCCGATCATAGGGCAATGATGAGTAAATTCATTTCAGGTGTGTCCTAAATGGTGGTTAAAGAATGTCGAACCGCCATGATCATTAATGACATGGACATCTCTCGTCTCATGGTTCATTCTCAATAGATCGAATAGGAGAAACTTAAGGAAAAGTCTAGGGAGACGAAGAGGGCTAAAACCGGAGATAGAAATTTCTCTCATGTAAGGTCCGATGGACATGGTCGTCCTAGGTTTTGATAAAGGTTTTCCAATCAAGGTTCCTCCAATGCTCCTCCTAAGTTCAACATAGATAGGGTGTCTAATCCTAAGCCTCAAGGAGGGAATGGTAGTGGATATTCATTGCCTATGTCTACTTGTGCTAGTTGTGGAAAGAAACACGAGGGTAAGTGCCTAGCCGACACAGATGGTTGCTTCAATTGTGGTAAAAGTGGTCACAAGATCATGGATTTCCCGATGCTTACGGCTAAAGGAAGAGAGGGAAAGCAAGCTCCTAGTGGTTTGGGTTCCAATGCTCCCAAGCAAAATCAATTCTATGCACTCCTGACTCGTGGTGAACAAGAGGGTTCTCCCGATGTGGTTACCGGTATGTTTAAAGTCTTCCAACTTGATGTTTATGCTTTACTTGATCCCGGTGCTACCTTGTCTTTTGTGACACCATATGTGGATTTGATGTTTGATGTTCTTCCAGATGTGTTGTTAGATCTTTTTTTTTGTCTCTACTCCTGTAAGTGATTCTATTGTGGCCAAGAGGGTCTATAGAAAGTGTCCCATCTCCTTGTCTCATAGAGTTACTCTTGTTGACTTGGTAGAGCTTGATATGCTAGACTTTGATGTTATCTTTGGTATGGATTGACTGCACTCATGTTATCCTTTTATTGATTGTAGAACTCGTGTAGTCAAGTTTCAGCTCCCTAATGAGCCTGTCCTAGAGTGTAAATGGGGAAATTCTATGCCTAAGGGTCAGTTTGTATCTTGTCTTAAAGCTAGAAAGATGATTTCTAAGGGTTGTATTTACCATCTAGTTAGGGTGAGGGATGTAGATTCTGAAACCCCTACTCTTGAGTCGGTCCCTGTTGTTAATGAATTTCCAAAAGTGTTCCCAGATGATTTACTCGGTATTCCTCTCGAGAGGGAAATAGACTTCGGTATTAACCTTCTCCCAAATACACAACCTATTTTTATTCCTCTTTACCGAATGACTCCGGCATAATTAAAGGAGTTGGAAGAAAAATTGAAAGATTTGTTGGATAAGGGTTTCATCCGACCAAGTATCTCTCCAAGGGGTGCTCCATTTTTGTTTGTTAGAAAGAAAGATGGTTCTCTTCGTATGTGTATTGACTATCGTCAATTGAATAAGGTGACCATTAAGAATAAGTATCCTCTTCCGAGGATTGATGATTTGTTTGACCAACTTCAAGGAGCAAGTTATTTCTCTAATATTGATCTTCGATCGGGTTATCACCAATTGAGGGTGAAAGAAGATGATATTCCGAAGATGACTTTTCGAACTCGGTATGGTCATTATGAGTTGTTGTTAATGTCGTTTGGGTTGACTAATTCTCCGGTGACGTTTATGAATTTGATGAATACTGTGTTTAGACAATACCTTGACATGTTTGTGATTGTGTTCATTGATGATATATTGATCTATTCGAGAAGTGAGAATGATCATATTGATCATTTGACGATCGTGTTGCAAATTCTTAAGGACCAACAACTCTTTGCAAAGTTTAGTAAATGCGAGTTTTGGCTAAGGTCTGTAGCTTTTCTTGGTCACATTGTTTCAAGTAAGGGTATTGAGGTAGATCCTAAGAAGACGAATGCGGTCAAGAGTTGGCCTAGACCTCTATCCCCTTCAGATATTTGAAGTTTCTTGGGTTTAGCTGGTTATTATAGAAGGTTTGTTGAGGGGTTCTCTTTGATTGCCTCTCCTTTGCGGCTTTGACTCAAAAGAAAGCTAAGTTCATATGGTCCGAATCATGTGAGAAGAGTTTCTAAGAGTTGAAGGATAGATTTACTTCCGCTCCGGTGTTGACTTTACCGGAAGGGACTTATGGTTTTATTGTTTATTGTGATGCCTCGAGAATTGGGCAAGGGTGTGTGCTTATGAAAAATGGGAAAGTTATTTCCTATGCCTCAAGGCAACTTAAGATTCATGAGAAGAATTATCATACCCATGAGCTCGAACTAGCGGCGGTTGTTTTTCTCCCTAAAGATTTGAAGACACTATTTGTATGGTGTTCATGTAGATGTGGTTACCGACCATAAAAGTTTACAATATGTGTTTAATCCAAATGATCTAAATCTTCGCCAAAGAAGGTGGCTTGAATTATTGAAAGATTATGATATGAGTATTCTCTATCACCCCGGAAAGGCAAATGTGGTGGAGGATGCTCTTAGTCGGTTATCCATGGGTAGTGTTGCTCATATTGAAGAAGATAAGAAGGAGTTAGTTCGAGATATTCATAGATTGGCCCGATTGGGTGTTCAGTTAGTTGAATCTACCAAAGGCGGGGTTATGGTTCACAACGGCTCGGAATTGTCTTTTTTGGTGGATGTGAAAGCCAAGCAAGGTCGTGATCCAATTTTGGTCGACTTAAAAGAAGCGATGCTTAAGAAATCTGTTGAGGCTTTCTCCCAAGGGGGAGATGGTGTACTTAGATATCAAGGTCGTTTGTGTGTTCCAAATATTGATGACTTGAGGGAACATATCTTGTCAGAAGCCCACAGTTCTTGGTATTCCATTCATCTGGGAGCTACCAAGATGTATCGTGATTTACGGGAGGTCTATTGGTGGAATGGAATGAAGAAGGATATTACGAAATTTGTGACTAAGTGTCCAAATTGTCAACAAGTGAAAGTTGAGCATCAGAAACTGGAAGGTTTGTCCCAAGATATTAGCATTCCTACTTGGAAGTGGGAAGATGTGAATATGGATTTTATTGTTGGTTTGCCTCGCACTCGGCGACAACATGATTGGATTTGGGTTATAGTAGATCGAATGACAAAATAGGCTTATTTTATTCCCGTCAAGGTATCTTATTCGGTGGAGGATTATGCTAAGTTGTACTTGAGAGAAATGGTAAGGTTACATGGAGTGCCTTTGTCCATTATTTCCGATTGTGGTATCTAATTCACTTCTCAGTTTTGGAAGTCTTTCCAAAAGGGTCTTGGTACTCGTGTTAAGCTTAGTACGACCTTTCATCCCCAAACTGATGGGCAAGCGGATCATACTATCCAAACATTGGAAGACATGTTTGATTGATTTTAAGGGCAATTGGGATGACCATTTGCCATTGATTGAGTTTGTTTATAACAATAGCTATCACTCGAGTATTGGTATGGCTCCATTTGAGGCATTGTATGGTAGGAGGTGTAGATCTCCTATAGGTTGATTTGAGGTGGGTGATGTTGCCCTAATAGGTCCCGAGTTGGTACACGAGGCTATAGAGAAGATTCGACTTATTAGAGAAAGGTTGAAAATGGCTCAAAGTTGGCAAAGGTCATATGTCGATATAAGAAGAAGAGATCTTGAGTTTGATGTTCATGATTGGGTTTACTTGAAAATTTCACCCATGAAGGGTGTAATGAGGTTTGGTAAGAAAGAGAAGCTTAGCCCCCGTTATGTAGGCCCATATCAGATTTTGAGACGTGTGGGTAAGGTTGCTTATGAACTAGATTTACCTAATGAGTTGGCATCGGTGCATTCGATTTTTCATGTCTCTATGTTGAAGAAATGTGTTGGTGATCCGACATCCATAGTTTCCTTAGAAGGGTTGGGAATTAAGGAGAATCTTTTTTATGAAGAAGTTCCGATCGAGATTTTAGAACGGCAAGTCAAGAAGTTGAGAAACAAAGAAGTTACGTCCGTGAAAGTATTGTGGAGGAATCATTTAGTTGAGGGTTCTACTTGGGAGGTCGAGGCCGATATGATGTCTTGATATCCTCATCTTTTTCCTTCTACTCCAACTCTAGCTTGTGGTAATGAGTTCCTCATGATTTGTTCTTTGTTTTGGAGTCATGTGTCTTAGATATTCCCACGATTTCTTCAATTATACATGTTCATGAAAAGGTTAAGTTTTGAGAAAATGAGTCAACTTGATTGATTTTCACATGTTTATGTGCAGTGGAGTATGAATTACATATAGACTATAGAATTTGATGTTTTGAACATGCTTTAGCTTGGAGTTGATGTTTCCTCCTCGGATCTATGCATTTGAGTAGGAGTTGCATATGGGTTTCATGATATGATGATAAGAGTATGTTTAGCTTGGAATTGATGTTTCCTCCTCAGATGTGTGTGTTGCATGCATAATGGGTTGTTAGATTTAGTTTCACCCCTCCTATGATGTTTTAATTACGTCCTAGCTTGGAGTCGATATTTTCTCCTTGGTTATATGCATTTAGACGAAGTTGCATTGATGTGTGGGTTGTTAGTTCTCACCTACTCTTTTCACACTAGCTTGAATCTCATTCGAGGACGAATGATCCCAAGGGGCAGATATTGTAACACCCCGGATTTGAAAAAAAGGCAAAATATCACTTTTCAGAAGTTGCAGGTGCCATCTGACGGAGGCCACCCACGGCCCGTGGATGGGACCGCGGACCGTAGGTGTAGTCCGTGGATTGGTCACCCCAACTATTCCCAGAAACCCAGAACCACAACCGGACCAACAGACCGTCATTGAGTCCACGGTCCGTCGGTCGAGGGTCCGTAGGTTAGGACCCCTAAACCAAGTTTCTAATGTCAGTAACGGTGATGCAGGACAGACCGTCGGTCAGTCCACGATCTGTCGGTCAAGGAGCGTTGATGGTAGGTCGACAGTTGGGTCTTTTCCTAATTAGTTTAGTCTAATACTATGTCGTTTTACCCTTCACTAAGACCCCTATATAAGTATTTTAACCCCTCAAACATTCTCTCAAATTCACCAAAAGAAATCAAGTTCTTTCTCTCCCAAGGATATTTCTCTCTCTAGAAGCTTGAAGAAGAAGATTTAACCTAGGGTTTTAAGTCAAGTCTTCATTCTTCCATTGCAGATAAACAATTGGCTTTGAGGTATGGTAGTTTTCATTCATGGATTCCTTCCATTCATGGAGTTCCCAAATGCTCCTATTTTCAAAATTAGAAATCCCCAATAGAGTCAGGGTTTTCTTCAATTGCAATGGGTTCTTTTAATTATTGATTTAAATGATTGAATTATGTTCTCTTATGCATGAATTGATGAAATACTATGATTTTATGATGATTTACCCTATGAACCCATGTAATCCCCATGTTTTTTTCAAGTTATGATCCTATGATGTGGGATTTTGACTTTGAAGGAAGAGTTTTATGAAATCAAACATGTATTGATAGAATTATATGAATTTATTATGAAATCCGTATCTAACCCATGTTTTCTAAATGTTGATGATTGAAAGTGGGTTGTGAACCTTGAAAGGTAAATTATAGAATTATGCATGTTCTTGTGAAATACATGAAATTGATTAAGGATGCTTTGAGAGTGAAGTATCAATGATGATGTTGTGGTTGGGTTGTTGAAAGGATTTTTCTCATAAACACATGAAAGCATGATTGTGAAAGGTTTTCTCACATAGTAAAGGGTCTAAGGTTGAAAGGTCTTCTCACCTAAATAAATCAAAGATAAAGAGCTATCTTAATGAAACTTAGCTTGGATTGGTTATTGAATGATACCTTTCCATGGATTACTCATGACCTAGCATGGATTGGTAAGATGACGTGCCCTTTCATGGATAATAAGAACAAGTAAGAAATGACTATTCCGTGGGATTTATGCTTAGCACCGAGAGGATATTGAGATGGAGGCACTCCCGTTAGTAGAGGCCGGGTTTCTAGTAGCAATCTCCTTATCCCTTACCTATGTGCCCCCATAGGATGATTGTCTAGATAGACATTAGCTAGTGGATCCACTTAAGCTAGAAGTTCATGGTCCTTACCTTGGCAAGTAGGACAACCCTTTTCGGTGTGGGAGACACCGGGGATCATGTTATAGCTCACATGGTCTCTATGTCGGGTAAGGCTACTTCCCACAATAATAATGAACTAAGGTTACTTTTGTAACACCCCAGAAATTTTATAAGCTAAGACTCGAACCATCCTTCGTTGTGAGTAGGATTTTACCGAGAAATTTAAAATTTCTTAAGTGTTAAGGTCACTAGATGTAGCACCTTGAGTTCCAAAAAGAACTAAATTGGAAATTGCAAAATCTGAAATTTTGCAAGTTATGCTTAAGTTATGAGTTTTGGGTCAACTTCAAATGACCATAACTCTCAATACAGGAT
>JAJONR010006181.1:0-48879 GCA_029582245.1 Solanum etuberosum | reverse complement strand
TTTTTGAGTTGTCAAATGTATCCATCTTTTGTTTAACGACAATGTATCCATATGTATACTATATTGGTGTATTCATTTTTTGTTTAACAACAGTGTATTCATTTTTCAAATTATCGTGTTCATATGCTAAATTGTTATACTTTATCTTGTTTAATATATTAATACATTAAGTTTTTATAAATACTTGTATCCTTGATATATTAATACTTTAAATTTTATAAATAAAGATACCAATTTGAATTTGTACAATTAATACATTTTCCTTATTTAGTTCATTGTAATTAAAACTGTATTAGTGTATAAATAGAAAAATAAAAAACATATACAATAATACAACTAGAAAAAGGCATAAATTGTAGTCAGTTTTTATAAATACCATACTTATAGCTATTGAACTTTAATAACCTTATAAATATAGTCATTTTTGTAAGTTGCTCTTCTTTGTTACCCCTGTGAGAAGAAAATTATGATTCAAGGCAAACAGGCCTGTAATGTGATCCGATGTGCTAACTAATATGGGACGGAGGGAGTAAAAGTAGATGAAAATCTTGATTTGTCAAATTCCAATTTTCGAAAGAATTGGATCTTGGAAAGATGGATGAGATAGGCCCAAAACAAGATTATTTTCTTACACGTCCATACTAAAATTCTTAAAAGGCCCAATGATTAACTATATAAAAAGAAGAAGAAAAAAAGGATCTTGGCAGAAGAGAAATCTACTTAAATTAAACTGGAACTTATACGAAATTTTATTTTGTTTCATTTTTACAAATTTTGAAGAACTTAGATTGATTTTAACTATGACATGTGATGTTTTCTCTATAGAACAATTTTTAACAACTATTTTAATTATTTTATTCCTATTGCTACTGCAATAAATATACGTTGTTCAACTAATATTTTAGACTACATTGCCAGACAAACAAGGTCCAGGGACTCAGCCAGAATAATATTTTTCTCATTGAATTGTAATTTACTTTATTTGTTTAATTTTGTCCAGATCAGTTTATATAACTAGATATTAATGAGGAAAGTGATATTAGGGTTAATTAAATCTCCACCGGCCATATCAAATGTGGTCGTGCATACAAACCAATCAATTACTGAATTAAATAATAAAATTTCCTGGAACCCACTTCCAATAATCTTGCATTATCTGAATATTTATTTGTTAAGTTGAACCTAATTGATAAAAAAAAAAAAATTAAGAGCCTTGACAAACATTGTCCCATGTTCTGCACAGTTCGTCATGCACCTTATGTTAGGCCAGAGAAATGGAGAATAAATTTTGCCCACCTACCTATTTACCGTTTAAATAAAAGAAAATGATATTTTCATATTTTTTTTATATGTAAAAATGACAAAAAACTGTATTTTTATTTTTATTTTGGTAAAACGCTTTTAAAAAAAAAAACATTTCTCCCAATTGCACCTTAATTTAGGAAAAAATAAGATTTTCTGGATCTTTGACAGATTGGATCCGATAATCATCACTATGACTCTCCATGTTGTAGTTTCTATTTGTGAAATAATATTAGAATAATACAACATCAACTATTTCTTTATTTTAATACGTATTTGTTCTAGTTGTTGTCCAATTATGTTATACCTCGATCTCCTTCAAGAAGCTAGTCATGTTTGCAAAAATTTCTATAATTGGACAACAACTATGTTTGACGAGATCCAAATATATTATCCTCAATCAAGTGTTAAATTGTTGTTTTTAAAAAATAATCAAGTGTTAATTAAACAAATACATATATACATTTCTTCAAGTTTATAACATGATGAGGACTTGTTGAACACTTACCCTTTGACCAAGTGAAACTGACGTTTTACTGGTCATAAAATGTCTTCAACTATAGGAAAATGTAAAATTAAAAGCCAATGCATTTTATAAGTTATAATTAACATTACAAAACAGTAGTTAAATTCTCCGAACTTAATCTTTAGATCTGTAAAAGGGAATAGATTTGAAAAACTCATTATCTATATATCAATCAGAAGGCATAACCTAACATTAATTGTACCAATTTAATAATGGCCTTATACAGAAGGACAAATTAAATCTTGGACAGATTGTGAAATCTCCTCTGTGAATATGGCAAGTCAACAACAACTTTTTTTCCGGTAGAGTGACAAGAAGACTAGGGATATCAAATGGATAGTTGAACTGAAATTTGGGTGGGTTAAAATGAGTTGATTATTAACTTGGTCAATTATTATTTTGGTTGAAATTTGTTTGGACATGCAATTTGAATTTTTAAGTTGTATTTTTTCCTCATGATTTGTGAGAACTATCAAAACTCTCCTTATCTTATACAATAGTATTACCAAATGAGCAAACCACGATTCATTAGATGTATGAATACTGAAGACACTACATTACTAAATCACATATCTCCATGCTCCTTTTATAAATAAATAAAAAATAAGTATTTGCTATGATCACCTATGATGTGGACACGTATATTTAATTTGTTAAACAACAGTGGTTTTTCCATATTTAGTAATTATTCGGAATTCGTCAAATAACATTTTGTCAATAATCTTCCTGAATATACAATGATACAGACAGGAACAAAACAAATGAATTGAATTAGTTTGTTATCATTTCGTTTTCGTCTTTACTTTATTTATAACACTGGTTTTGCTATAAAATGTGCTCTACTTAAAATGAAGTGTCGTTGTCATGCTTGAAATTTGAAAAATATTCATAATTCGATTGGCTGTTTGTCATAAAGTAGGAGTATTAGCAGAATCTAATAATTAGATATTGTTTTCTCCTGAAACAACGATGATGTTAACCCAAACAGGGAAAATCACGTTGTTGAACTATGAATCAGATGATATTGATGGTTATGTTTTACGGGAGTCTATTGAAAATAACTTTATAATATTTTTATAAACCGAGAATAAAAGTGTGTATAACTCATCTTTTTAAAACTTGTACAGTTATACTTATGAGATTATATTGGTTGTTTTATTGTTATTGTTGTTCTTGCTTCATGTGGCTACTTGTCAATACTTTCCAATTATTGTGCTTAAATTATATTCCCTCCGTTTTAATCTAGTGCAGTAATTTGACTAGATACGAAATATAAGAAAGTATAAATGATTTTTGAATTTAACGATCTTAAGTTAAATATATAAAATACTTTTTTTTGTTTTAATTAGTATGACATTTTGTACTTTTCGAGATTCAAATATTTTTATTTTAATTGTACATTTGAATATAAATTTTTTTAGGTTTTAAAATAAAATTACATATTAAAAACTATGTAAAAAGTATTATAAATTGTGATTATTAATTTAAAATGTTTAAAAAATATGAACAATTACTGTTAAAGAGTAATTTTTTTTGTCTTTCCAAATTCGAAGACCACGGTTCATATATAAATTAGGGCAAAGAAAATATAAAATATACCAAATTACTTTTTGATTTGATTCTTTTAATAAGTTACTAAAAAATAATAATAATAATATATATATGTAAATAAATTAAGACATGTAAATTAAAAACGGATTTGATTTCTTTACTTCTTTAACCTTCGAAAGCTGGCCAGGTGTCACCAATAGATCCTTTATGCCATGTCTCAATCCTATGTGTCACGAAAAGACCGTTACCATTTCTTTATTTTAAAATTAAAATGCTCTTAAATATTACTATTTTTTTATAAACAAATAGTAATATACTCTCTACAGTTCGGAATTGAAATTCATTTAGGAATTCTAATTAATTAAGTTTTGTCCTTTCCTTTTTTCTGGAGGGTTAATATCATATACTGTGAAATTGGCAAACCATATAGAGACCACTGTCAACAAACTTATGATAAACTCCATAAAGGAAAAGTGAGAAAATGATGACAACCTTTTCCACGAGTTCGGTTACTTTCTTTATTTTAGTGTAACAAAGGCAAAGAACAAAGTCATTATGTGTAAGAATAGTCAATACCAACCAACTAGGGTTATGATCGTGTGTTCTTAATTAGAAGTTTTGGGTGTTTGAATTATAAAATTTTCTCTGTAATTTGTAAGCATAATATGGGGTGTTCTAGTGCGGATACTCATTAAGCAGTTAATGTTGTATAATAAATATTTTAGTTAAACTTGCCCCCATTTTAAGGGAATAAATTAGAGATAAATGTTTTAATTAAACAGTTCTAAAGCAAGTTGGTGATGAAGATCTTCAAAAGATCCATCCCAAGGTTCTCTTGTCTTTGTCAGCTCATTATACCAACTTGCACTTAAACTATATATTTTTGGAGTTCCGATCCTCTAAAGATACGTTTGTTGTCATATCTACACTCTTAATTAATAAACCAGCCGGCCTATTGAATAATTGCCAGAGATTGACTACATAATCTATCAAATAAAGTTGTGTTTTTCCTAACATGTTAAATTCTTTGTCTCCGGAGTAATGGAATGGAGAGAAAGTGTAATGGCCGGAGTGGAGCCAAATTCAAAATTATTCTATTTGAAAAAAGACACAAATTAAGATTGGTTAAAATTTGAAACATTTAGTTTGTAAGTGGCATCCGAAAGAATTAAAGATGTTAGATGCTTCAACCCTAAAGAGTTTTCACATGTGCCTGTTACTTGTATTAAGTAAAGTATTATTTTAAAGTTGTGAAAGTATATATTCCGTCGAAAGAAATAATGAATGTTTTGTATTCCAAACAAGTAAGTGGAGAGAATACAATAATCGAGGGATATTTCATTTTTTGGATCGATCAATATTGTGGGGTCATCATTGAGGTACTTAAGTTATTTCTTTTCACTTGTAACACATTTCGCTGTATGCGAGAGTCGATGTTTGAAAATTATATTTTATATTAATTAATATGATAAAAAGATATAGCTTAAAATAATGATTAAAATTATTATTTTTTAAATGAAATGTGACAAATAAGTTTGGATCCCATTTTACAATTTCTGCACGTGCTGCAAATCGGAGTGGCTCCTGTTGTTTGACAATTTATGGCTGATTTTCTTTTCTTCCTTTGAGGGACTGCTACAAACAACCATGCATACTTTTCTTCTTGTACATATCTGGGATTTATTACTAATTAATTAATGTTTGTTTAACCATATTACGTAGTATTTACCTTTATACCTCCGCTAACACATTCTTATCACAAAGTATTTCGGAGGTGATCAGCCTCTACTTTATCCACCTCGCTCTATGTGCTACATATCGTCATTCTCCCATCTTTTTGAATTGTAGATCCAAGATATTTGAAATTCTCTTTTGCATATGACTTGTACAACAAACTTTACTTCTACCTCCATCTCATATGTTACGTTACTGAACTTACATTTCAGATACTTTGCTTAAAATATTAAATTTGATTCTCTTAACTTTGTAGACCCCTTTGCAATTTGAATATAGAACATTTATCTTGACTTCAAAAAGATTCAAGTTGATCTTCATTACTAGTCTAAAATAAGAATGAAACATAAAGCCCTACTTTGACGAAAAGGAGGTTAATTATACAATGGAAAAACAAGAAAATGGTAAACCAACATTTCGATCGGGCCTTTAATTAACTACAGTAGGGAAGACTTGGATTGCCTTTTTAAAAAAATAAAAATAAAATAATAACCTAACCTACCATATTTATTATACACGGAAAAAAAATACAAAAAGAAGGGAAGACTTGGATTTCTTCACATTCATGTTTGGTTGAATAATTTGAAAATATTTTGGCAATACTTTGCCTTAATTAAGCATGATCAAGGTTTCAAAAGTATTTTAGGGAGTTTTTAATTATTTGTTTTTCTGGCTTCTTCAAAATAGATTTTGCCACTACTCAAATACACTTCTTTTTTCTCTAAATTAAAGTCTGGTCAAACACTTTAATTTGGCTTTCTAGAAATTTGGCCAAACTACTAAAAGTCATGGTATAACGCTATTTATTTTAATTAACTCCAATTCTTTATTATCTTATTTTTTTTCTTTACTTATCTTATAACTATTGTATTTATCCGCGCTTCGCGCGGAATTAAATATATATTTTTAAATAATTAATGTCGTTAATTGACTATTTTTTTATAAGAAGTGTATAAAAAATAATATAAATTAATCAAGTCACGATCTTGATGTTGTCTATTTAGAAAACTGCTAGAGAGATATTTTCAAACTTTAATTTCCACTTAACATTGCCGATAAAAAGAAGAAAAACATAAAAAAGTATCTTAAGAAAAAGAAATTAAGTTGATTATATAACATTACATCAGAGATTATACTTTACAATAGAAAATAAAAGAATTGAAACACATAATATAAAATAAAATGTATATTTATAAGAAGTCATGATGTCATTAGTAATTTGATGTGTTACTTATCTACTTGATTATATAAAAATCATCATGGAGTGAAAAAATATTAAATTTCTTAGAGTACATGAAGTGTCAAGTTGTAGAAAGGTATACCAAGAGTTGGATCATGGTCCACGGCTCCTCTCTTCTCGAGAATCCATACATCCCTTATCAGTGTATGGAAAACTATCTCTCAAGCACAAGTTTAGGTTCGGCCTCAATGGGAAAATAAAATGGAGCACCTAACAATGTTTGTCTCTAACACATGTAGAGGAGTGTAAGAGTTTTATAACATTAATCTAATTATTATTGTAGTCATCATTAAAAAAAATTAATATAGGATAATAACTATTCAAAAGATAACTCCTTCTATAATGTGAAAAATTAAGATATATAATTTTTGATTTAAATAATTACAAGTTAAATACATATTAATCACAAAAGCATATTTATTATAGCATAACTATAAAATAATTTTTTTATTAAATATGTACACATAAATGAGATTTTTTTCTTCATTCTTTTCATTTAATAATTTGTTTATTAATTTAAAATTTTAAAATTTCTAGAAAGATGGTTTATTTATTTATCTATTTTGTGATTGATTTCTAATATGATAGACCATATCATATATTTTTAGGGGCTACAATATCTAATAGCTATAAGAAATGTACCATAGGTAATATTATACCTTTCAATAATGACAAAAATTTAAAATATTAATTAGAAATTGACAAACAGATACACACGTGTAGAGGAGTGGAAAAGTTTTATAACATTAATCTAATTATTATTGTAGTCATCATTAAAAAAATAAATATATATGATAATAAATATTCAAAAGATAACTCTTTCTTTAATGTGAAAAATAAGATAAATAATTTTTGTTTTAAATAATTACAAGTTAAATACATATTAATCACAAACAACCATTTATTATAGCATAGCTATAATATAACTTTTTATTATATATGTACACATAAATGAGAAATTTTTGCTTCATTCTTTTCATTAAATAATTTATTTATTAATTAAAAGTTTTAAAAATACTGAAAAGATAGTTTATATATTTATTTTGTGATTGATTTCTAATATGACAGACCATATCATATATTTTTAGGGGCAACAATATCTAATAGCTATGAGAAATGTACCATAGATAATATTATATCTTTCAACAATAACAAAATTTTAGAATATTAATTAGAAATTGACAAACAGATACACACAAGAACGAAAACGTGATACTTTTCATCTTCATTCATTCGCATAATAGTGATAATAATAATAATAAGAAGAAGAACGTAACAAAGTTAATTAGCAAAAAAATGCTAATTGAACTTTCTAATAAGTTGGTTAGTAGAGTTCCATAATTTAATTTTTGTTGAATAAAATGAAATTTATATATCTGATCAAAATAAAATAAAAAAGAATAAAATAGTATTAATTGAAATCAAAACAATACATTAATGAATCTTCAAAATATCTGAAAACCATTCAAATTTTTATACTAATATGATCATCTCTTTTGATGAATCTTCCAAGATAATTAAGCCTCCTTCTTTATTTTGATGAAGTTGTACCAAACTAATGTAAACATCTCTATGATGAATCTTTGTAGAATCTATATATGATCTTTATCAAAGTGAAGACTTTATTATGACATTATTAAGTACATGAAAGATGAAAGAAATGAAAGAAGAAAAAAATTAAAAGGAGGGAAAAACTATACTAATAAAGAGAAAGAATGAAAAAATGAAAATGAACATTGAACATCTCTATAGATCATTGTTATTTATAGATTGGATAAATCATAACAATAGTTAGAAAGAAGTTGAAGAGGCATGTTATTTAAGTGGAAAAAATAAATAGATGGAGGTTTTTTTGTAACTTATTAGATATAATTAGAATAGTAAATATGATTGAATATTTTAATTAATAAACAAATTATTTATTGAGAAAATGAAGAAAAAAAGTTTAAAATAAAAAAAAATAGGAATGGAGATCATAGAGAGGTGCCATATCACCTTCTCTATGTTTCTCATCTATATATATATATATAGATTCCACAATTAATTACTATATAATCAACCCTTTTTGTTTCAAAGTTGATGACCAAAATTCAAAAGGAAAAGAGTGAAGCAAAAGTGAAAATGATAAGATCAGGGAGTCGACCGATAAGTCACATACCTTCCTATCTTACTATTCAATGAGATACTTCTTCCGTTCATTTTTAATTGTCAATTTTAACGTATCAAGAAAAAATTAAAAAAATTCCTTCATATTTCATCCTTATCATTAATTATTTATCCTCCAAATTATTTTTCAAAACTTAATTATATACATCAATTAATAAGGATAGTGCACTAAAATAGTCATATCAATTATTATTTTTTCTTAATGTATGTGTCAGGTTCAAATATAACAAATAAAAGTGAACTTGAGGAAATAATAGCATAGTTAATTATAACCAACAACTTTTTTCAAAGTTGATGAGCGAAATTCAAAAGAAAAAGAGTGGAGTAAAAGTGAAAATGATAAGAGGGAGTAGATCGATCAGTTGCATATCTTTCTTATCTTATCATTCAATGCGATACTATATATGTGCTTTGTAATGGAAGAAGTTTAATTATTAATGCTTGAAAGTTGATGTATTTAATTAGTCACGTTTGGTTCTATCATATGAGTAATTTCTATTAGAACAACTGTGATGTTAACAGGAGAAGGATGATTCACGAGGTTGTATTAATTAATTCGAATCTGATGACGTGGCTTGCCCCAATTGGAATGCTTCATATGAACCCACTACACAGTACACACTAATCACCTTCTTTTCTCATAATGCTTAATTAAATTAAATTAATTACTAGTATAATATTTTTATGTTTAAACTAATTGATTCGAACTTTTTCTATATTTTTTTAAAGTCACTATCAGCTCTTTTTCTTCTATATCCTCTCTACTTTATCAAAAGACCCTTTATGCCAGGAAGCGTTACCAATTAAACCGACCCCATAAAGTCGAAAATAAACATTGATAATATACCTTCTTTGTGTACAATTTATTACATGACCATTTTTATTCTTAAATCATCTTAATAATTACGTAATATATTCTATCAAAATCTACACGATTGACATGAAAATGTATAAATATTTTTATTTATTATAGGAGGTCGTAAGGAGTGACAAAGCTAAATATTTTACTGTTCAAAAATTTTAGTACATATTTCTAAAAAAAGGTTATTTTTGACCTATATACATAATAATTATTTTCTATATGCACAATATAATTTTTCAACAAAGAGATTGGTTGTAAATTGTAGTATTAGTATAACAACACTGTTTTATCTTATTGAAGGAAATTACATTACGCGCATAAAAGAGTCTGAAAATTGAAGCGCTACATAAAATGTATTTTTTCCAGGAAACTGGAGCTAGATGGTCAAAAAGATAATACTAACGAGGCAACAGAGAGTAGAGTAAAGTAGATTGGAATCTGATGATAAAACGAAGAAGTTTCCACCATCAAAACTTTTAACATGTGCTTATTCTTATATTATAACTCCTATTATTTTAACTAGTATTCCTATTATTATAGAGAAGAGTGTGAACACAATAATTGAGGAACATTTAATTTCCACCTGTTTTTCTATTTTCTTTTTATTTCTTCATATTTTTGGCAGTCAACTCAATCACTCAAGCAGCTATAAAGACACAACACTTGACCATCTGACACCATCTGATTTCTAAAGCATTTTGCCTCTCTAACTAATTAGGTAAATTAAGCTTCTTCCCATTTTACAAGACCTAACTTTTCTCATTTATAAATACAAATCTATGTATGATACTGATTTAGATTTGAATTTTGCAGCAGGATACAAACTGATCAATCACTTAGAAGACGACGAATCGATTTTAATAAATTCCAATCGATAATGGATACATGGTGGTCTGAAATGGTATGAAAACTCTTATATACTGCCTTGTTGTAAAGAGTACTAATTATATTTGATTTTATGTACCGATAGTTATGAACAATTTATTTTTGCATTTAATCAATATTACAGGAGACTAGCAGTATGAATGATCACAATTTTGTTAATCAGAGCCAGACGATGACACCATTTAATGAATTGCCTTTCAATTCTAAGCCTTTTTCTACTTTTCCTCCTTCTCCTCCTCCCTTCAGTGTAATTTCTAATTACAGCTACTCCAATTCAATGTCAGCTAAAAACCAATTCGAAAATTTGAACACCTTTAAGGTCGTCAAGCGTGAGGTTCCATCAGGAACTACAATAAACTTCTCTTCTTCAGTTAATTCTATGGACGATTCTGATTTGGGTGATATCGAGGCCCTGGGATTTGGTGCTGATGTTACGACTACTACTGATCAGAAGAAAAGTTACAATAGAACAAGTGTTCAGGCACAAGATCACGTTCTAGCTGAAAGAAAGCGAAGAGAACGCTTAACTCAGCGTTTTATAGCTTTATCTACCCTCATTCCCAACCTAAAGAAGGTAAAAAAATATTTTGTCTTAATGTGCTACCTGAAAAAGGAAAGAACATTTGATGTATACAATTTGGAATTGTTTTTTGATTTTTTATGAGTTATTTGGGGGTTTTTTCGAATTTCAAATTCAGCTTCAAGTTATATTCTGAAAAAGTGTGTCAATCCTGGGGGTTACTCTTAACAGTTGGACAAAGCAACAGTACTGGGAGATGCTATCCAATATATAAAACAGCTGAAAGAACAAGTGAAAACCCTTGAGGAAAAAAACAAGAAATGTAGCGAGGAACCGGAGATTCCACCAGCAAAGAGACCTCGATTGGTTTCCAGTTGTGACGATTCATCATCGTCCGACGAAATATCCAGTGTTAGCACAGTCTGCACAGATCGATCATTGCCAGATATTGAAGTTAGAGCTTCAGATGGAAATATTCTGATTAGAATTTATTGCAAAAAACAAAATGGGATAATGAAGGAAATATTCAATGAAGTGGAAAAACTTCATCTTTCTATCATTAGTTGCACTGTTATGCCTTTTGGCTACAACACTTCCCACATGACCATTATTGCTCAGGTACTGATAATTCAAAATTGAACTCCATATATGAAAAAAAATATTCAAACTATACCATTAATTGCTTAATTATCTTTTCTAATAATATTTTGTCCGGTTAATTCAACAGATGGATCATAAATTAATAAGCGTGACACCAAATCATGTTGCGAATAGAATCCGTGCGGCGATGGTGAAAGAAGAAGCCAACTCCTTTACAGCATAGCGAAGAAGATTATATAATTAGAAGTTAATTAAGGTCTTTAATTTGTTTAGGAGATAATTAAGTGTTAAGGTCTGCAGATCTGTTTTTTGTGGATCGGATGAAGATCACCTGGAAGTGGGGTCATAATGACTTGGTTTAGAGTTAATGGTTTCCATAATTGGGGACTTTAATTTGCTTTTTTGTGGGTTAAAATATTGGAACCCGTTTTGCAATTAACTCACGTGCTAAAATTGAGACTTGGCTCTATCTTTTTGACAAGTCATGGAATTCCACTAAGTGGTCTTGTTTTCCTTAAATTTGTCTTTTGGGACTAAAAATGACTAACTAGTGTGTTTGTACTACTTTATTTATGTGTACTCTTTGTCTCCACCATGTAATGTAATAAGGACATGTGCAGTGGATTTTTTGTGATAAATCTGGGTATGTATTTTTTAACAATGTTGTAGGTTCCTCGTTTTATATCATGTGACAAAACTAATTTGACTCGAAGTTTATCAACAAAAAAAAAAAGTAGTAATCATAATGTAATTTTTATATGGCTATTTCTAAGATATTTGAAAATTTAATTTATAGTTATTCAACCACCATTTTGACCTTTCTTTCTCCTTCTTGACCTCCATGTTGTTCTTCTGGGCATCTATTCACCATTCATTCATGTACAAACTACCAGAAAGCAAAAAAAAAATTAAACGAGAAAAATCGATGGTAATGGGGCTACTGGTTTTTGGTCAGAAATCAAGTAAGACGAGAAAATTATTTAATTTTATTTTTAATAAATCCATGGAACAAGCTATCAGAAACCAGGGATGAGGGATTTTAATTTTTTTTTTTTTTTTTTTTTTTTTGGAGAGGTGTGGAATAGAAAGTGGGAGTGTATAAAAAGGCATGTGTTGATAAAGAAGAAGCGTCTAATTTATCTCTGAACTTTACGAATGATTTAAATTTTGTCACTTGTTGAAACATGAGGCATCATTAGGTGCTAGATTATGTAATTAGAGACTAATTCATACTATTATAGTTTGCTTCCGTATGAGAATTTGGCATAAGCGAGTTAATTCTGTAACGGCAAAGTCTAATTTGATCTCAATTATTAAGAGACAGAATGTTAGACCATTTTGCACCGTTCGAAAATAAATTTTAACCTTGTCCCTTATTTTGATTTGAAGTTTTTTTTCTCTCTTTTGTCTCCTAAAGTGTACGTGTTAAGACACAAACCAAAACTGTAAAGAGTGAACATTAATCCCATCATTTTAGTGTTAATGGACAGGATAAAATAATCTCCACGTTTTATTTTGATATTATTATTCTTATCCCACCAATCCTAATAATATAGGAAGTTATTTATAATGTCGCACTCGCAGTAACCAAATGAGAGATCCGGAACTATACGAGGGCTTCAATGTGAAAGGGTAATTTAGCCAATCTCAGAACCTGAAAGTAATTAAATTTAAGCAAAAGAAAATTCACATTCTCATGGAAAAAAACGAAAAACCAAAATCACCAAATACTTTTTATCCCCTCTACTTTGTTTACCATGAAAACGTAACCCAAGAATCGAAATCCCTTGCATTGGCAGGAGAGGTTGATCTAAGTAAGGATATGATTCTTTAGCCTTTAACCCATCCTCGTGAATGAATTAGATTTGGAAGCTAGGTTCAGATAGAACAGGCTTGCTTAACCCATATACACGGAATTTGGGATGTCTGTTGCATCCATGATCCAACCAAATAAACAACACTGTTACATGTCCAACTTTTTCTGTTTCTGTTTCTGTCACATTTTGAGGTATGTCCAGGCATCTTTTGAAAAGTCAAATTTTCATTTCTAATGAGAAAATGTAGCAGCTGTTAATGATACAGTACTACTAATTAACTAGTACCTAAACATCCAACCATGTGCTCTTGAGAAAAAATAGAAATTAAACAACCAAATTCCCGACCGACCGACCAACATCAAAGGACTTTTAGTCCTATAATAATTTCTAGAAAACGTAGTTTTACTAGAATCAGGTGGTCTGCTCTACGCGTACTTTGACTCAAAAATCCTCCTTACTGTTTGGACTTTAGCTAGAATTTAAGGTTCAAATATACTTTTGAAGTGAGCTGCTATCCATACTCACATATAACTACTAGGTTTGGTATGAACAGTAAGATTCCTTAAACGTTGGAATACAATGTAGTCAGTAATATTATATTTTCTTCTACCAACATAATGGAGTACTATCATAATGCAACTCTCATAGACACCGGCCATGTAGCTTTGACCTTTTCTTTTCATTGTTGACTTTCAATACTATTCGGTATCCAAAACTCACTAACCGATTAATCTAGATTTATATAGGAGAGCAAACTCTTGATTAAGATAAAGAATTTACTGCACGACATCTAAACCATGGTGAAATAATCTCACTACAGTACTAAATGGTGTTGACCTCTATTAATAAGGATTCGTAGTCCAATATTTTGTATTCCCCTTTCATTTTTTGGCTGAACTAGACGAATCTTAAATGGTTAATTCTTCAAGCAAGCTACTCTAATTAGGCTATAATGGATTTATCAATTTAATTGGAGAACAATGTAGTAAAGAAAAAACAAGTTGAACCAATTTAGTTAAGGTAACCAATAATACTCCAGAAATCATGGCCAGTTTGGTGGAACCAACAAAGATGTGCCATCAATGTCAAATCCTATAAAAAAAAAAACATGGGCATTTGAAGGAGAAAGAAATGAGTAACAAATTTTGCCCAAGTTGTCTGTAGGCTGTTCTCACGTTGTTATGTCCTCTGCCAACACCCTGTTTATATGTATTAATTAATTTTTCCTAATCTATTTTTCAAATTTATGAACTGTCTGAATTAACTAGAACAGTAAATCTCGTGACATTGTAAATGTGAGGCGTGGAGGAAGTTAATTCCAGCTATTCCTTTTACTGGACTCCAATTAAGTTATACACTGTCAATCTAATAAAAAGTTCATGCTAGCAAGTCACTTAAAAGGATATATACAAGTTAGCCCTCCTTAAATTATGGGATTTGTAATGTTGAAAATAATAGAGGTTATGCAACAGCAGATAAATGTAATCTGATGGTTTACATTAATATGTGTAATTATATATTTTTTTCGTTCATTTTTACTTGTCATGTTTCACTTTAGAGAATCAATTACATAAACTTTGACCAACATTTTAAGATGTATTTTTCATCAAATTGACTCTTGAAAAGTGAAGCGTGACAAGTAAAAGTGAACGGAAGAGTAGCTTAAACTCAAACTTATAAATTACCTAATTGTCAATTTAAAATTGTGTCTTATTCTTAATTAATCTTTATTTCTACACCTACGAACAATATATGCGTCCAAAACACACATATATATACTATAAAATATACAGTCACAAATTAAAGGAGGTAAGATGTGTCCATATTTTCAAGTAGAATATTAATAGATGCTGTTTTGGAAAGAACTGTCAATTCAAAATCTCGAGAAAGACTGAAAGACCAACAACCGAGTTGGTGTGAAATACAAATAAAAATAGTTTCTATGTGCATGTTTCACCTATCGTCTTCGATTCACCATTCAGTTGTAATATTACTCCAATTTTATGGGTATTTTTAATACTTCTCTCGGTTTTTTATTAAGAACCTCATGCTTTTACGAGAGTTTGAGACCATTTGCTATGTCATATGACAGATCGGGATATATCTAAGTTTAGTTAGTAAAGTAGATAACAAGTGTTTTTCAATACATCTCTATAAATTAAACCTAAGAAGTTCTACAAGTTGAAATTTGAAGAACTCTCTCGTTCTGAAGATTGAAGTTTTACTTAATTCTCTAGTTGTTTCTGCAATATATATATATATATATATATATAAGAGATGAAAATTTATTTTGAAAGAATCATTCACGAGACACAAGAACAAAACTGTCATGTACAGTATTTATAAATTAATAATGTAATCATGTATAAAACAACTGATATATTTGTGCTTAACTAAATAATTTTTCATTTTTTATGAATTTGATCACGTTTGGTATCATATAATTTAATAAAATTATCTTCGATTTGAACATATCGATGATGTTAACCATAAAAAAGGATAATTCACGTGGTTGCAAGTCCACTCACCCATACCTTCTAGGTGGGATTTAACGTCATCTCATATGGAAAGGTTCAAGAACTATAGGTGACTTCAGAGTAATAGTAAGTGTTGCTTTTGGACATGAAATGCATGTCTAAATAGGAAAAATCAACGGACATATATTGTAGTAACTAATAACTTGAATTTCTCAACGCTAACATTTACATATAGTATTATACTTACAGAATCTCAATTACAACTGAGAATTAAAATAACAAGATAATATTGAACAATATAATACTAATAGGAAAATCTTAAAATTACCGGAAAAAAGATAATTAGAAGGAAATGAGATAGTAGAACATAAAAAATATATATATATATATAGGAAGATGAAAGGATAAAAGACTAAGCCAAAGCTTCAACATAATTCAATGTTCATAACAGACGGAAATGTTCACATACTATATCTGGAAACATTGGAAACTTTAATTATTAAGGAAACACAATTGCGCTTATTAAAATTTTATTGTTATTTTGGCAACACACATGTTTACTAAACTTTCAATGGTACAACTTTAACATGATTGGACACTATTTTAGAGTCATCAATGATAGTACTCAGTTGATATCCAGTTAGAAATCTAAAAATAAACACTATATAAGTATCTATATGGTTAGATATTTATTGAGAGATCAGTTTCACTTAATAATGACCCATTGAACTTTTGGGATTAGGACGAGATTACCAGATGAACTTCCCGTAGTTAAGGATAATGTCTTTCCTATGTACTCATATTTTTGACAATCCAAAAAGAAGATTCAAATAGTATTATACAAAAAAACCTTTCAAAACGGGGACATAAAAGTATTTAAATCCTCTTAGTTAAAAAGGAATTTAATGAAATTGCCACTGGTTGAAATATATTTTAATGTTACTTGCCAAAAGTGAGGAAAAGGGATACTTCATGTAGTCATAATAACTAAATTGTCCTAAATTGGTGAAGCAATACACATTTATTAAGAAAAAAATTAGAATATAAATTAAATATTATTTTCCCTTTTAGTAATTTTCAACTATTTTTGAAAATAGAAATAATTCAAAGTAAAATACTCCCTCCGTTCACTTTTACTTGTCATTTTTTCTTAAAATAGATTTTCATTTTTATTTGTCACTTTTGACATATCAAGAAAAGACAATAATTTTTTTTTATGTTTACCCTTAGCATTAAATACTCTTTCTTCAAATCATTTTTCCAAGACTTAATACTAAACATCATTTAATAAGGATAGTTTGGTAAAATACTAATATCAATAATTATTTTTTTAATGAGTATGCCAAGTCAAATAGTGACAAGTAAAAGTGAACGGAGAGAGTAATAAATATAAACAATTAACTGTGTTGAACTTATATTATCAGTGATGGAAGAGATTTTCAGTTACTCGCTTAAATATTGAACAATTAGCTTATTTTGAGTACTAAAAAAAAAGGCTCAAAAAATTAATTATTATGGACTAAACGGAGTATAAGCTAAAGGATTGGTGATTAATTGACACCAATTTCAAATGATCTTGGAAAATAAAACCGGCCGGATTAACAGATAATTAAACTATAGGCTATTAGTTATCTTTCGATTAATTTTCCCGATAAATATTATTTGGATAATTACCTATGTACACATTTTTTTTTCCATAATTCCCATTATTCCCTACTAGTTTTAAAATTTTCCAAAATCCCTTATTTTACTCTCAAACCCCCAAACGCTGATACATAAATCCTAACTCCCAAAATCAATATTTATCCTTTCTTTATTTCACTCCACAAATCAGTCTCTTTTTTGTAGGTTGAGGATATTTTTAGACAAAAAAAGTTTTAAAAAGATATTTATGAGTCTTTTACCTATTTTTAAAAATACTCCAAAATTTATAATAAAATAAAATAAGTGAACTTCAAATTTTCAACACTAAAACGTAAATTAGAAAGAAAAAAGTAATAGTAGTAGTTATTATTTGATAATAATTAATATAATATTTGTAAATTTTTCATAATTTGAGTTGATCATGGACTCTAACAACTAATCATTCATTGAAACTGATTAGGATTCTTGTATTATTATTTAATCTTCCCATTGTCTCATAATAATATTAGTTTCAATTTCACCAAAATTTCATACAGTCTAATATTTTCCTCTTTTTTCTGGTGTTTTTCATAATCAAATTTCTTTAATGGATTGTGTTTGTTTATATATCTAATTGATAATTTAATTCTTATTTATTGTGATACATTTATAGATACACTTTATTTCAGCTTACATACAGCCTTCTTTCACAACCTTATTGTATCAGATACATTATTATCAACTACAAAATGATACATTATGTAAGTTATACATATCTTTCAAGACAAACAATACAATACTTATCAATTTAAACAAGATACATAAATAGTAATGTATCATGCACTAATTTTTTAGATATGATACGTAAATTCGAATTTATACTAAATGTATCAATTACATAGCAACTACCACATGGTAATATATCGATCTCAAATCTAACATCTTATGGACAACAATTACTTATTTAATGTATCTAGTATAAATACAATACTTATCAATTTAAACGAGATACATAAATAGTAACGTATCATGCACTATTTTCTTAGATATGATACGTATATTCAAATTTATACTAAACTACCACACAGTGATGTATCGATCTCAAATCTAACATCTTATGGGCAACAATTATTTATTTAAGGGATAATTTCAGAAACCTCCCTTGAGATATTGTTCAATCACACTGACCTTCCTCGTGGTTTACGATATTACGCTTACCTCCATTATTTTGTTTTTTTATAACAATTCCTATAACCTATTTTTCATTAATGAAAATAAAATATACTTTGACAAATCTGTCCTTCTCTAATATTAATTTATTTCAATTAAATATTTCTATCAAAATATTATATTTAACAAATTTTGTAAATCTTTTGATGAAATTCTTGAAACCATTCAAGAACTAACATTAAAATTATTTGTAACCATGAAGAACATAAAACTCTAAATCTTTTGGAAGAAATCAATTTCAGAAAATCTAAAAAACGCAAATGCTTAACAAATCAATCGGAAAGAGACACAATAACAAAAATTGATGTTCTGATCAATCCAGAGATCACTTTGATTAGTACTAAAGATTCAAAATATCATATAATGATTAATTAAAGAGAGATTCAACAATGAAAAGAATGATCAATTCTTTAGGAACACATTTATAAGATTGATATCTCACAAATGCTTACATAAATTGAAGAAAAAAATAATTTATTGTGTTACGGTAGATTTGAAAATATAACTAATTATTGATGAGATTTATATTGAATATTGAGCAAAATAGTGGTTGATTTTTTTTATTATCGTCATATTTGAATCATTTATGTGTTTTGAAAGAATTCCTTGCAACCCTAATTGAAAGTTGAAAGTAAGACTCGAAAGGCGACGTCTTTATCCGATGAGTCCTACAAAGAGGAACACAAGAATCTGGAAATTTTCATGTTTCTATGGGGAAAAAAAATCTTTAACAAAAGATATTCATAAACCTAATTAAGAGTATAATTTTTGAAAGGGCAATGTAGTCATATTAAAATTATTTTGCATTAATGATAACGGTTTAGAGAAATTGTTACAAAAAGATTAATGTAAGGGTGCTAAGCGCAATATCGTAAACCACAAGGGAGGTTAATGTGATAGAGCAATATCTGAGGGGAGGTCTCTGAAATTATCCATTTATTTAATGTATCTAGTATAAATACAATACTTATCAATTTAAACAAGATACATAAATAGTAAAATACTAAGTAGCAAAGATATTCATGATGTATCTTCTCAAATTTTTCGACAATTTTAAATCAAAATTGAAAGGATCTTCAATAAACTAGGAGAAGAATTTTGAATCTCAAAATTTTCAACAATTTTGAATCTAAATTGAAAGGATCTTCGCTGAACTGGGAGAAGAAAGAATGTTGAATCTCAAAAAATTTGATAATCTTGAATCAAAATTGAAAGGATCTTCGATGAACTTGAAGATTCAAAAGGATATCGTTTGTCCAACAACAATTCCATCACTTTTGTATCCTTCATAACTCACCTCGCTTACCCAAAATTTCGACAAAAGTTTTTTACTCAAATTTGAAAGGTTTCTTCGTTGAACTTGAAGAGCAATTTGAAATTTTGAATTTCTTCGTTCTATTAGGATTTGCCTCTGTATGATTGAGAGTAAGAAGAGACATAAGCGTAATTTATGGGATTTAATTAATTTTCAGATTTTATTCCCTTTTTAACGCAACAAAAAATATTTTTCTTGTATTAGAATTAATGTATCCGGATGGTGACTTATGTATTCAGAAGGTACAAATTTTAAGGGATTATTGTAATTAGAAAAAAAGTAGGGATAAAATGTCATTTACTTTTTAAATGGGATTTATGTAAGTTATATTTATTTTTTATATAAATAAGCCAGTGGGTTAACGAACTTATGATTAAGACCCCAAGTTTTTTTTTTTTTTTTTTTTTTGAAAAAAAAGACAAAAATGCTGTTATAGTTATAATAAAGCGATGTTAATTTTAGAGAAATAATGACAATTAATAGTCATTTTTAGAATAAAGAATTTTATTATCAACCAAGTTGTGATAACTTAAAAGAAATCCATTATGGAAAGGAAATAAAACCACCTGTTAAATAAATAAAATCAACATGATGGAGATAATCGCAGTGACGACACCCCAACGTCAACAAATGTCGTTGGAGAGAAACCTAAAGTAAACTGGCTGATTTAATTTATTGCTCTCTAGCTTCCGATTTATATGTAGTTCTTAGTAAAATAATATTATTTTTTTCATTTTGCTCTTGTGAATTAATATCCTTGAAAATATTCATTTGATCAATATAAGAAAAAATAAGTAAATAATTATGTTTATTAATCAAATAAATTAATTCATATTCATTGAATGAAAACTTGACTTCAAAAAAAAATTAAATAATGGTAGAATAATAAACTTACTTAGTTTTTAATGCACGTGAAATCTAAAATGGTGACATATAAATAAAAATGGAGGAAGTAGCATCTTAATGAATTAATTAATTAATAATAATTAATTAGTAATACCAATAAACTTCAAGTTTTGGTTGTGCTAATGACCAATAGGTATTGCGGCGTCAATATTTTAAATAAAACCTGCCTCAGTTTTCTAAAAATAAATTACAGACTACAGCTCTTTCTTGTTCAAATGAAGTTGGTGACCACAATCTTCAAAAGATCCACATTAAAGTTTTCTAATTTTTTTAATTTTTTTTTTGCCTCTTTAAAGTACTCAGTTCCTATATCAACTCGAGCAAAAGATAAATAATTTTGGAGTGAAAATAATAATAATAATATCCAATCCAAAATATTGGAATTGGAAGGAAGGGAAAATTGGAAGATGAATCTTTTCTCCGGAGCTGGAACAACTTTTTAACCTGCCGGCCATTGCGTTGCGCGCGAGAGATTAAAAATAAACTTATGGTTGTGTTGTTCCCTAAGTTAATAAATTTTAATTTTAATCCTTAAGAACATCTAACTTTAATTACTTGAAAAATTGCACTTTCAATCCCCTTGTATATGAATTTCTCAAATTTTCTAAATTATTAAATATTCCCCCATTTAATAACTAATGTATTATGTAAAATCTGTATTATTACGCTTATATTTGAAGTTAACAAACTTCTAATAATAGTACAAATATAGCATATTCTCTACATCTTTAAAGGGATAAAAAACACATATTTTAATTAATTAAATACTAAAGGATATAATTAAGTCTTACTATATATCCCTCTCAAATAATAATTATGGATTTGGAAAATCTTCATAAGGTTGCAACATGGATTTGGAAAAGTTGTGAAATTTAATCAAAGATACGTAATGATAAATATTCATTAATTGAAAAATTCGGAAACTTAAAAGTCATAAGTATTGAATTGGATATCCACAAATTAGATACATATCTTTGCTTACAATAAATACAAAGAAGTTCATGAATATAAATTGGAATGGATAATGGATGGTGCCCTTTCAAGTTGAACTTTTATTAAGTCTTAATTAAAACATGGGAAGACCAAATAAGGTGATTAATTATGACGTGTTAAATATACCATACCTTTATTATAATATGAAGCAACGAGTATGAGGTCAAAGTTTCTTTTGAAAAAAGAATTCAATGACCGAGTAATCATTTTAATACTTTTTTTTTCTAGCAAACGAGTCTAACTTCTTCGTTTTATTTTATGTGATATATTTTGATCAAACATAAAGCATAAAAAGAAAAGAAAAACTTTTAAGAACTAATGAAGTTTGAAAGAGGATAGCCCTTTGTATTTTGCATACTTGCACTAAGCGTACGGTTTAGCACTCAATTAATTGAGTTAAAAATCATGAGATTCTAGTACACAAAAATATATATTAAATTATTTTTCACATCTATTACAGTATTGATGAACGCAATAATTTAATCTTTATGTTAGAGAAAGATAATAAATATCTCATAAAATCAATCAATGTAGGCATACAATTGACCCAAAACACCATAGTTAACAAAAGAAAAAGCTTAGTTAAAAAACAAACTATAAATATTTGTGTGGGTATTCTTAATTAGTGAAAGTAAAATGATGATTTTTTTTTAAATAATTATTTCTAAATATATAACGAATCAGGATAGATTAAAACAAAAAATTCAGTACAAAGTTTGTTCTCCATCCGTTTACTTTTATTTCTCTAATATATTAAAAATATATATTCACTATTACTTGTTTAATTAAAAAATCAAAAAATAAATTATCATTTTATACTTGTTTTATCCTTACTACTAAGTATTATATTTCATTTCTCAATATTTAAATAATTTCGACTAACAATTAGGATATACAAAAAATTAAATAAGGGAAGTAGTTTATTCACACGGGTACGCGCAAAATACTCGGGTTCAAAAATGAACCGCTACTGCCAACAAAAGACGTGGGTGGGTGAATCCCGGTTTGGTTAAGGGACGAGAGTGGTCAAAAGGTTAATACGGACTCCCCAATTATACATCTAAACTCTATTTTATTTCCATTCAATTTGATTAATTGAATTAAGAGAGAGAAAATTGAAGCTTCCTTTTTCACACGTGCCTATTACTTACAATATTTTATGAAGTATTTCTAAAGAGCAATAATCATAGACAGTGAGAACACAATATTTAAATTGATTTTCAATATATTTCCTCTTCTCTTTTACTTTCTTTCAAGTCAACACAATAATTCAAGCAAGTACAAGTATAAAACACACAAGAATTCTTGACAGACAACATCTGAAACCAAAAGCGTTAATTTGCAAACGCTTAATCAGTGTTCCTCAAATATACTAATTGTGATTTTGGAATCTATTTATATAGGCAACATCTAATCATTAAAGATCTACTCCACAATGGATATTTCATCAGCTACATGGTGGTCTGAAATGGTAAGACAAAATAATATATATGAGCATGTACTAATACCTAGTCTTTCTTTTTGGCGAATGTTTTTATAGTAGTAATTAGTAACATTTTATTTGACAAATACAGGATGTTATGACTATGAACGATCTTCAATACATTGATCACTGCGAGACGATGAACACATTTGATGATTTTCCATTCAATAATGACTCCTTTACCTCTTGCACCTTCGAAAATATTCAAGCTTCTCAGGCTGCTGCTGGAATATTTGAGGAGAAGCCAATTTTTTGCAGTTCAACAAGCGTAATTTACCAAAATAAGAGTACCTCTTTTTCTTCTCCTCCACCGCCTTCGTCTCCCAGTGTTATTTCTTTTTCCAACTCCAATTCGCCATCAGCCACTCCTACTACTACTGCCCAAAACTACTTCAAAAATTTGAACACTACATCTATTAAGACTGAAGTTCCATCAGGAACTACCATAAACTTCTCCTCATCAAATACTTCTCCTGATTCTGATTACGATGATAGTAAGCAACTATTCCAGGCCATGGGATTTGGCGCTGGTGATATTTCTCAGACGAAGAAGATGAATTATAGTAGAACGCCTTTGCAGGCTCAAGACCACGTTTTCGCTGAAAGAAAGAGAAGAGAACGACTCACACAGTATTTCGTAACTCTGTCCACCCTCATCCCTAACCTAAAGAAGGTACTGCTCCGAAATTAGTTTTTTTTTTTTAAAAAAAATAATCTCTTTAGTCATTTTATGTAACTATTAGCTAGGTAGGGAAAATTAGTCATGCTCGTCCTTTTTTTGGAAGTATCTTTTTTCCGATTGACCACAATTCAGAGAAAATGAAAAACAAGATCTATATATGTGATACCAATTAGTAATTATAGCAACTATATTTTTAGGAGTCTTTTAGCTCTTGTTAAAGATTTATAAGTCAATAGAAAATATAGAGTATTTCTAGTTTTAGAAGAGCTTAATTAAATAGATCTAGCAGCATGATCAATGCGAGTTTTATATATGAGATTTTGTAGCTACTGCAAAATCTTGAGATATGTAATTATGTGCTTTAATTTTTTTAAGAAAATAATCTAATTAATTAAGGAATTTACATCTTCCCTCCATTTTTTTATGAAATTAGTGTTACTTGAGATTGATTTTGTTTATTTGGGTGTTTGTTGATCTGTAACAGTTGGACAAGGCATCAATACTTGGAGATGCGATTACATATATAAAACAACTTGAAGAGCAAGTAAAAAGCCTTGACGGAGAAGCTAACAAGGAACCAGTTAAGAGAAGTCGTTTGCTCTCAAATTATGACAATTTTTCAACTTGTAGTGAAAACTCCAACAAATCAGTTGTCCCTGATATTGAAGTTAGAGCTTCAGATGGAAATGTCTTGCTTAGAGTTTGTTGCAAAAAGCAAGCCGGAATAATAAAGGATATATTCAGCCAAGTAGAAATGTTTCATCTCACTATTACTAGTAGCAGTGTCATTCCATTTGGTTATAATACAACACACATAACTATTGTTGCTCAGGTACTAACTTAATCTTTCGAAATTCATAGAACTATTAGATACTCCAATTGTGTTACTACTATTTTGCTAATTTGAATTATTATTTTTTGAAACAGATGGATCATCAGTTGAACATGACAACAGATAATGTCGCGAACAAATTACGTTTTTCTATAATGAAGGTTATCAATAGCCATGAATAAGCCATTTCTCTAGTTGCATAGAGAAGAATTTCAAAAGCTAATTTTCAGCTATTTAAGTGGCAGTGTTAAATTTAGATTAATGTGAGGGTGGGTTTCATGACTTGGGTTTTGGGTAAAAGGTTTTCATTATTGTGGACTGGGGCATTGTTTTTTGTTTCTTTTTTTCGGGTCACAAAGTTGGGACCCGTTTGATCACAATAGCCCCAGTTGTGCTTTTTACAAATGAGGCTGGCTCCCTAAGTCATGGAGTTCCACTAAGTAGTCATTTTCTTCTTCTCCTTTGGGGGACTGCTAGCTACAGGCCATACATGTTTGTTTGTTTTTGGGCTTTAAGTAACTAATTTTTGGCCTTCTGCTGTGTACTACTCCACAGTAGTTTTTTGTTTAATTATGTTAATGGTGTAATAAACAGTACTACATGTTTATTGGAGTTTATTAGTGGAAACCCATTATCGTCTCTAATTTGGGTATATCTTTATTTTAAGTCCTATAAATTTGACGCATAAATCACAGTGATAGGGAAGAAAAATTTAATAGTGTTCTTTCTTGTAATTTCTTAAATACTTTACACATAAAAATTCCTAAATATGAGTGCTCTAAAGAAATTAGTATCATGCACGTTCTCCTCAATCCCAGCTATAAACTTCATATTTTGCACACTCAAAGAGGATAGACAAATTTATTAGGTGTACTCTTTCATCGTGCCAACAAAAATCCCCTAAGATATTTCACTACAATGGTTTTTCTATATTGGAGTTTCAATACTCATACGCACAATTACAACAACATAGTCTCATAAAATGGGGTCGGAAAAGGATGAAGTGTACGCTGGCCTGATTTCTATCTTAGAGTGGTTGTTTCTGGTATATCCCAGCTCAAGATAAAACACTTCAGAAAAGAAAAAAAAGTAACGAAAATAAGAAGAAAAAAACAGACAGTAAAGAATTAAAACAATACTCACACGCACATTGCCTAAATATTTCTCTTACACCATCTGAAACTCTATTGCCAACAAACTAACTCGTGTGATCCTAAAATTTCCACATCGTTCTACGAAATTATATTTTACCACAATGTCATCTCCGTCATAAATTTTCTCTATACGCAATATGAGTAAAATTAAAATATAGGTCATGATAATTTTGAATATTTAATTTTTTAAAAATCCCGATTGATATGTACATAGTGGCAAAATTATGATATGGCGATGACATTATATTTCATCATTGAAAATTTGACTTTTAGGATAATTTATATTTTTCTAGGCAACTAACACATAGTTTGACGACTTTAGTGTTGCAAAAAATAATTTTATGATTTCGATGTTACCAAAAAGTAAATTTAGAGGCCGTCAATGAAATTAACCCCAATAACACCCCATTATTTAAATTTTGAAATTATTATACATGAATGGTTTATGTTTTTTTTTTTTATGTATTCTCTCCTAAAAGTATATATACGATAGTCTTAACTTTATGAAGCTCTTTTTTCCATTTGACTAAACATTGTCCTAATTAGAACATCAAAAAGTTTCAACTTCTTCTTTTACTTGAATCAAATAAAGGAAGAAATATAATTCAAAGTTTGAAAAGTAGCAGTAGAAAAAAACGACGACAAACATTATGAACTACCATCACCTTTTAGTAGTAGTAGAGAAGACTTGGAATTCCTTAGCACCCACTACTTGAAAATCAACTCTAAAAGTTACTATAATACTATTCCCTGATGCTCCACATTTCTTTTATTTTTAATCACATTCCATGTTCATTTATTTTGCTTTTTTGGACAGTTAATGCATCATTTAATGGGATAATACGAATCCTTTTTGGTCTCATAGTTGAACAACTTTAAAAAAAAACAAGAAATTATTCCTATCAATCTTCATTGGAGGATTGTTTGGAAATTCTAGGAATCATATAACTATGTAATTACATAGCTTAGTAATTATAGTGATATGTTTATTTTCTCATAACATAATTATAATGTATGTAATTACTCTTTGTTTCATTTTAGTTAAATTGGAGGTAAGAAAAGGGGAAATGGAGGAGGAAGTTACAAGGTGGGGCTTACCAAGAAGATAGTTTAACCAATATAACTAAGCTATTAAGATTCTCCCTCTTTCAATTGCACTCAGTTACAAGGTCAACTAATTACTTGATCAATATGTAACTGTTACATATTAATCAATTAGTTGACCAGACAAATATAACAAACAACTTAATGATTTGCTTATTTGAGAAAGTTATTGTTTTGCTTGAACAAATGTATAAAATCAAATTTTGTGAATTATGGACTACACATGCATTAACGTTAATATCAATCACATTTAAGTGTCACAATAACATATTTTTCTTATTAATTAATTGAAGAAAATCCTATTTGACCATCCATAATTTGGCTAAAAATGCCAAAGCTCCTTCATTTCTATGAGGGAAAACTACATCAATTCTATCAGTTTAGGTCCTAATTACGAAGATTCTCGATAGTTTCAAATATTACTTCTTCTACCATATTTCGTGCTTAGGATACATCAATCTGAATTCGTGAGATACATGTATCTGCTGAATGTATCTATTATCAATATGTAATGTATCCAATAAACTAAATACTTAAATACATGAGTATCATACAAGTACATTTATATGTATCATAGAAATATCTAGTATTATTTTCATGTATTTGTTATATGTATCTAGTATTAATTTCATGTATCTATTTATATAATGTAATATCAATTTCATGTATCTAGTTATATAATCTAATATTAATTTCATGTATCTAGTTACATGATCTAATATTATTTCATGTATCATTTCATATATATAATTTGATGTATCAAGTATCAATTTCATAAGTATTATCCAAAAATATGTATATCAGATAAATATGAAAATAGTCAGATACATTGTAATAACATAACAAATATATATGATAATATTAAGATATATGATAAAAAACAGATACATATGACAAGACTCAGATACATAACAGAACAAATTGTGTCAAATACATGCGTAAATCTCTAATATATTTATTAGATACATACACACTTATAAGATACATTGATAAAAAAAAACTAAATACATATAATCGTATCTCAATAATGTATCAAATACATCAATAATGTGTCAAATACATGTTTAAATCTCCGCTTATTAAAATTTTCCGATTACGTTCATGGATGGTCAGGGCATCTCACTGCGGCGATGTTTGCTTCACCTTTTGATTCAGCGATGTGCTCACTGCGCCTAGATCCAACGGAAGAAGTGACGCGAAGTTTCCTGAAGGCGTCTCCCCTTGCGAGAAAAAATGGTGGGTTCGTGGGGGATTGGTTTGAGAGTGAGAAAATCAAAGGCAAAGAGTTTGACATGTGTGTTGACAAGTTATAGAACATCCATTGAATGGAGTGCTTCTTCTCACTGAATTCTGACTGATCAAGGGAAGAGGAAGAAGAAGAGTTAGGGTTTTACCCTAACTCATACTCCCTTTAGAGAAATATATTTGTTTTTAATTAAAATATTAATTTTGGAGTTTAAATGTAAAAATAATTAATCAATCCTAGTTTCAAGGGATGTGGATATCTAATTGTATCTTCAATAATATATGATATAAACTATTAAAAATGGTAATATATGTAATTATTTGAAAATAGAGATAAAATTAGTATATATGGTAGTAATAAGGTAGTTTATCCTTTCTATGATAGATGTAACAATAATTGGGCCCAAAAGCCCACAATCGTATTTAGGGTACCCGACCCAGACTGTAGTGGATCATACACTCACTGAACAGTTTAGCCATGAGACTCGTTCTTCTTTCCATGGATGTCGTGGTTCAGTTATCTTTGATCAACAAAAATTGACATGCATGGCCGTAGAGAAACGACTAACTATAATAAATTACCTAATAGAAAGAGGAAGAAGTAGAGATCAATGAAGAAGGATGTGGTGGTTTTGGCAGCAGTGACGACGGTTTCCACCGTCGTAGCGGCGGTGCTTTTGGTGAGGCAATGGAAGCGACGTAGCGAGCAACGGTGGAGGCATGCACAACGCATCCTCCGAAAATTTGCAAGAGAATGTGCAACCCCTGTTCCTAAATTATGGCAAATTGCTGATGATCTTGTTTCTCAGATGCAAGCTGGTCTAACTTCAACTCAATCCACCCTTCAAATGCTTCCTTCTTGCTTACCTTCACTCCCAAATGGGTACCTACTACACTTTTGATTCTATTTTCATTTCTAGTTTATTCTCTATTGTTGATTACATTTTCCTTCAATGTAAATTTACACCGAGGATTTGGGGAAGAGAGAAAGGGAATATGCTAATAAGGCTGGGTGTTTTTTGATAGATTTTGAGATTAATTTGATCAATTGATAGAAATGAAAATCCACATGGAAGTTAAAATTTGCATTCAATTTTAAGTAGATGTGGATATTGAATTTGAAGTCAGTAAGTGCGTAGTACTACTATACTGAAAAACTTTGTTGTAGTTAGGACAATGCTCATCATTAATTGTGTGTATATAATGCCAGTGATGAGAAAGGTCTATTCTATGGGATTAATCTTCGCGGAACTAATTTCATCATCGTTCAAGCACGACTTGGAGGAAGAAATGCACCCATGTCATGTATTGGAGGAAGAAGTGAACCCATTTCGGATCTATACAGACAGGAAATTCCAATTCCTCCCAACATAATAGAGGCCAGCTCCCAGGTATGTATAATGCCTTGTGCTCTTAAAAAAATAGAAATTTAATTTTTTGGTACTTCATAGCAATAGGTCTGATTCAATTGTACGAAACATATTTGATTATAGTAAGTGTTTATATGATGAAATTCCTAATTCACCCAAAATTTTAGAAATATAAGACGTCCTCCGTAGTTCTTTTTGACTGATGAAAGATTCTAAATACTCACTATGGGTTATGATTAACTCTCTGTTAATACAACTCTGACATAAGAAATACTCCCTTCAACATTATCAAATTGAGATTATTATAGTAGCAGCCAGGTTGGGTAATCAAACTTTCTGAATTGAAGTAAGGGTTTTGATAGTTTAATTATCTCTTTACAAGTCATAACAAAAACTTCTAAGTCAAGTAGGTTAAACTACAATGAATAAGATCCTTATGATTTCGAACTTACAGTGTAACTGAAGAGCTACAAAGAATGTAACCTATTCTAATGACCTGCTCCTTCAATAGAATAGGTCGCCTTCAAAAGAAAGAAATGGTGGAACATGTTAACATAATAATTTCATTCAATGTGTTCATGACTAGTTTTGTTTTGTTGAATTTCCAAATTTTTTCTAATTGTTTTAGGATATGAGTAGCATTACGAATTCTGTAAACTGCATACTGAATTTTGATGTCTTATCTATATCGTTTTAAGAATTTAAATCTTTGAATGTTAAAAGTACTACTTGTAGGTACGACATAGCCAAAAGTTATTATAAAATTTAAATTTGATATACTATAATTAAAAATTTGTAGGATACTGATACTACTGCAACTATGTTACTTTCATTTCTACATAAAATATTTAAACTAAATTTAAGTTTGTGCTAAAAAGTTTATCTATTAAAGTAAGCATCAATTGTGCATACAAAGAATGCAGTCATTTCAATTAGTCTAAAGTTTGTGAAGCATTTAAGATTGCAGTTATTTTATTAGATGATTTTCGTGTCACTTATTGTGGTCATTCCTAAATACTGAAATTAGATATGAAAAATGGCACTGGTCATAAACTTAATGTGGCCATATAGGTTTGTTAATGTTAAATTGATTTTTTTACCGTCCTCTCTCTTTTTTTTCTATGTTCTTTTAATTTCATCAAATCTTGAAAACTGTAATAAGTTTCTTTTGATGTTTGTTAGACAATTTTACGGCTGAAGTTTTGTTAAGGTGACATAGAGTCGTGTGACGCAGTTTCTGACTAGTAGTCTTCGCCAGTCAAGTAGTGTCAAAACTATATATCATGTTAATTGTTGCTATAGGTTTGAAGTCTTCCTTTTGAACCACTTTCAGGAATTATTTGATTGGATAGCTGTGGAGCTTGGAAAATTCATCTCCATGCATAGTGAAGGTTTACAAGGAGGAGAAAAAAATCTGGGATTCACAGTATCACCTACAATTGCGGAAGTAGCTGCCTCCAAGGAAACAGCCATTACGTGGAAGGACTCGTTATTAGGAGATGCAGTTGAGTCTTTCTATACCTAAGTAGATTTAAATATATTTTCTCTAATGGACCAAGATTTTCTGAAACAAATACATTTTTTGTGCATTTGGAATTTGAAAACAATCAAATTTAATTCACAACATATTTGCAAAGATTCAACTGCAAGAATAGAAATTTAGGTGTATATGGTTATCAAGCACAATGGCTCGCTCATTTGATGATTATTCTTTGTACTTTCCTTTCCACACCTGCAAGCCATAATTATTGATTCACAGTTTTCACATGAATATAGATAGAACATGAATATGTTACTACGTCGTAATCTCAGGCAGGGAACAAGTTGTTGAATGAAATCAATGTCGCCATGGAGAAGCACAGTGTTGATAAGCGAGTTTTTGCCCTGGTATAAGCGGATCTTCCCTTTTAGTACAGCAGAAATAGTGCACTTATTTACATAGAATCTTTATTAAAACATTGGGTTGCAATTATGCAGGTTGATGATACCATTGGAGTTTTGGCTGGAGGAAGGTATTACAGTAAAGAGAGTGTGGCTGCAGTCACTCTAGGGATGGGCACTAATGCGGCTTATATAGAATCAGCACAATCCGTCGTAAAATGGCCCGATCAGACTCCAAAACCAGAAGAAATAGTAAATTCTGGTGACAACATTTCTAAGTATACCATTCTATAAAATGTTACAATGATTCACTGTAGTGCTTGGTTGTGCAGGCAATTAATACCCAATGGGGGAATTTTAGATCCTCCCATCTTCCAATTACAGAGTTTGATACATCGTTAGATGCTGAAAGTTCATATCCTGGTAGCCAGGTGGATACTTAAAACTTTTCTGCCCCCTCAGGTTCCCTGTGATCTCTATGAACTACATTAAC
Source organism: Solanum etuberosum (assembly GCA_029582245.1). Taxonomy (NCBI): domain Eukaryota; kingdom Viridiplantae; phylum Streptophyta; class Magnoliopsida; order Solanales; family Solanaceae; genus Solanum; species Solanum etuberosum. The sequence goes on along the minus strand of JAJONR010006181.1, from coordinate 16,888 downwards.
TCCTTAATCTCATTTTGTCTTCAGATATTTGAGAAGCTTATTTCAGGTACATATTTAGGAGAAACTGTTAGAAGAGTCTTATTAAAGATGGCTCAGGAATCAGCTTTATTTGGAGATACTGTACCACCTAAGCTAGCAATTCCATATTCGTTGAGGTAACATAGATTTTTTTCTAATCAGAGACATATACATTGCTTGGGATCTTATGGTTCTTTTTTTAAAAACTCAACTACAGCTTTTCTTTCTTTCTTTTCCGAAACTACCTTCAAAATGAATTTATCCCCATCAATTGTACTGAAATGTTGCATTTTTCCTCTTTCTTTGTGGAAATTGCCCTACCAACCAAGCAGCGTGGATGTGCAATGTTTTCTCCTTCTTTGTGTCTAATAGGGACAGATATCAAAAATGCTTTTTGGATAGTGTATAGTAATTAATAGATTACATAATAGATTGGAAGTAAAATCAACTTGAAACAATGGCATTTTAGAACTCCATATTTGTAATTAACATAATTACTGTCATGCTATGGTTTCTATTATTGACTATAGCTCTTGGCAGGTCCCCCGATATGGCTGCTATGCATCAAGACACTTCAGAGGATTATGAAATAATTGACGAGAAACTTGGAGAAATTTTTGAGGTAGGGCAATTAAAGCAGAATTGTCAAATTTAAGTAATTTGCTAGTAAATGTTCTTGCAGTTTCTCCATTACTATTTTTCATTTTTGTAGCGCAGGAGGGGGTTAAGTATGTGATTTCTCTAGTTACAGTGCTTTTTTGTGTAGGCGGTTTCATGCATTACATACAAGTAGATTATGTTTACAAGTTTTTGCTTGCTACACTTGCTAATTAGCAGTCTGCTGATTGCAGATAACTAACTCTACAACCATGGCAAGAGAACTAGTTGCAGAGATCTGTGATGTTGTAGCAGAACGTGGAGCTCGCTTAGTTGGAGCTGGCATCGTAGGGATTGTAAAGAAACTAGACAGACTTTCTAACAGGATTAGCATTATTACTGTAGAAGGTGGTGTCTATGAGCATTATCGTGTTTTCAGGAACTATCTGCATAGCAGTGTATGGGAGATGCTTGGCGATGAATTCTCTGACAATGTGATTATTGAGCATTCTCATGGTGGTTCTGGAGCCAGTTCCATCTATATTGCCGCTTCACAACCATAAACCTCTCAAATTCATAGTAACTTGGTTCTTTTAAGCCAGGATAGATAGTTACATCATTTGTATTCTTTTACATCCCGGATCAACTGAGATATTGTTTTCAATATCTTATTGTATCTTACAACAAGCATTTGTATTTCGTTTTACATGCATAATGTGCAAGATTGGATACTATATTTCATTGTGTGATGATTACTTATCTTGTTTAAGCACATCAATTAGTCCTTCTACAGTATTATACATAAGCTTTAAGACTCTTCTTGTCTTTTTCTGGTATAGGAAGATGTACTTTTTTGAAGATAGAAATGATGGTGCAATCACAAGGATGAGTCCCCACTACTAGCTTAAAGAAACTGTTACAGAGAGACTGAAAAGGACTAGAGCAGCCAAGGTAAAACACCAATCTGTCTTGTTTGTTGTCTTGAAAAATAAGGTTACCTCTACTTATGGGAAAAGGTTCGATTCAACAAATCGAATTCTTGAATGTATATATCCCTCCATTCCATAATAAATGAGAAATAACAAGCATAGAGACAAAGGCAACCCCACCACCCCCAAAATTTGAAGACTATTTATATGAAATGTGTTGCTTGATGTAACCATATTGTATCAACTGTTACTTTCAAGCATCTAATACGTCTAATGAAAGTTGGGCCTATTAGACAGACTTTTTGGAATATCCCATATGCACAGCCCATAACCATTAAGTTGAAAATGGGAAAAAAAAAATGGAACTGTTTTTCCTACGACCATATTGCTGTACGAGGACCACCATTGATTTATATGAAAATTTTATGTTTTCACTTTAACAGAATTGTAGAAGAAGAAAGGACGAGCACTGACAAAAATAACGTGAATTGGAAATCAATGTTTTCATCTCAATTCTTGGATTTTTAATTTACCAAAAATTGGTAATTACTTCCCAAGTCATTAGAATTGGTTTGCAAGGAGTAAAACTATTTTACTTGCTTTGTAGAAACCATTTACTCAAATTTAGTAGGATCTCATAAAAACATTCATGATTTTGGGATAATTTGATGGTGTTGCGCCTAACTCAACCCAAAATGTAGTTCCTAATAGAAGAATTGCCCAAAATGATAAACCTCAACAAATATGAGACTTAAACACTCAACTAAAGGGGGTTACAAGAGACCAACATTGACAAATATAACAATATGGATTGATGGATTTGGTTTTGATACTACGTGAAGATGTGACTTTTGCACTTAACTTGGATCTAAAAGTTAGCTCATAAGAAAATGATCGATCAAAACAGTACAAGGATACCACAATTCACTCTCACAACCAATGTGAACTTAACAATTTTAAAAACATGCTTGCATTGTCTTATACCTTATAAAAACATAATATATTTTTGAATTTTACCCAAATAATATAAAATACGTAAAACAAGTCGATTCAAATAGACTCTAAATCAGTAAATGCAAGAATCGTGAATCCACTAGATTTTTTCTTTGAGATATTCACAACTCATGTAAAAATTATTCAAACTTATGTAACATCCGAGATCATTATTTTCCACATGATTATAACAAATAATTCAACGTCTTTATTTCATTTTCAATTACTAGTAACTTTTGCATTAGCATTGACGAGAGAGAATATTGGGACAATCAAACTGACATAGGTATTTTAAAGTTTATAACGTTAATAATGGAGTAGTTAGTAAATAATTTGTGATCCAGAATTACAAATATATTAAAGATAAAGAAGTCCACTAAAGTAATATACTCATTTGTGATTTTTTATTTTTATTTTTGTATTAGTTGGACCATGGGAATTGGGATGGACCAAAGAAAGAAAAATGTAGGGCAGTGTATGCCAGAAAGTTTGATTTTTTGCGTCGATAATTTATCGTCGGTCCACTAGAAAAAGGTAATTATGAATTATGATCATAATAATTAATTAGATATGATTGTCTGTCTCTCTTACACGTTCTCTTTCTAGAGACCCGCGTGCTACTCTGCACAATTTTAGCATAAACTTAGATTCTCTTCTATGGAAAAATTTAAGAGACCTTTGACCATGCAAATCTGTTTTGTTTATACATTTTTTCAAAAAAAAAAATTATATGCATTTGAGCACCTACAAAATTTATAAAAATCAGCTTACCAAAAACCTCTTTTAATCATTTTTTTAAAAAAAACGTCGTTCCAAACAGATTATTGTACAATACTACTACTACAACAACATGTCCACTGAAATCACATAAAATGGAGTCTGGGGTAGAGTGTTACACTTTACTACAACCTCGTGAAGATAGAAAAGTTGTTTTCGAAAGATCATCGGCTCAAGTGGATCAAACTCAAGTAAAAGAAGAAGAATACAATAAAAGAAAGCATAACGGTTAATAAGGAAAACAATGTAAAATCTACAAGAGAAAAACAATAAATGTTGGGTATAGCAAGAGTTAATGAGAAATGGAGGGAAGATAAAAAGAAGAATTGGAAAAGATTCTCTTATGCTTTAAGAAAAGACATTTCTCCCTCATTGGTGGTGGAAAAAAAAAGAAAGTGTTTAAATAGAAAAACACTTCTATTAGTTGTTAAAAGGGTTGGAAAGAGGGACCCTCTCGCGCTGTCGTCGTCGACGCTCGGCTTTGGAAATCGATCGAGAGATTATTTTTGGACAAAGTTTGTTTTAATTATTTAATTAATTATTTACTTAATTAATTGAATTAAATAGCTAAAACGTTTCAATTATTTAGTTAATTAACCGAAACGTTCCGACCCGACTCGGATCCGTGTGACCCGTTTTATTTAAAACACTTTCCCATTTTAATTTGAATTTCCCGCCGTTGGAGATGACTGTTCTGAAAGGTTGCAACTTTCAGGAACAGCCATGACCGTTTGAAAGGTTGCAAACTTTCATAAATGGTCGTGTGGTTTCTAAAAGGTTGCAACCTTTCGGAAACAGTTCCTCTTGCCTATAAATACCAGTGATTCTTCAGACATTTTACTCACGAAAATTTATGATTTCTTCTTCTTCTTCTGCACAAATTTTCTTCGTGTACTTTACTGCCGTTTAGTGGTTCGCTGACACCAGTGTTTTGGGTATCAATACACTGGTGATTGAGATCATTCTATCCTGAGAGGACATATTCCAAATCAAACATCGGATACTAGAGGGGAATAATTTCCTTAAGGGGACACTGTGCATTCAGTGGGATTGATCTTCTTTTCATTTTGTTTTTCCAGATTCTGGTACATTTTTTCAGATTTTAGTTTTGTGAATTAATTTATGTTCTTCTGTTCTTCATTGGTTCATTAAACTTTGGTAACTTCGTATTATTGCAAAGTTTGTTGTAATCAGTAGTACTATTTAAACACATATTGGGCAACAATAACAACATCAAATTACGTAGTATCATAATTCAAATACATTAAACACAAGAACTATAGAAACAGATTATTGTACAATGCATCCGGAAAAAAGACTCACCTTAATCTAACATTTTAAGTATGTTTGATCGAGATTTTAGGAAGTAGAAGTACTTATTTTTTGTTCAAGAAGTATTTTTAGCGAAAAATAATTTTCAAAATAAATAAATTTTAAAAACTTAGCCAAACACAAATTATAATGAATTAACATAATTTAATGAAGACAAGGATTGGAGGTGATTTTTTTTTCTTTCTTCTATGTATCCATTTTATTAGATGGTACACCATTTCATTAAAAAGAGGGGACATATGTTAATGACATATGCATATGTAATAAAACTAAATTACAGAATGATTAACCTAGAATAATGCAGAGGACATATGCTAATGACAAGTTACACGCATTTGCGGCTTCAGAAATTTAGGATAGAATTAGGGATACATCAAATGATAATGACCTACCAAACAAAGTGAAAATCATACAAATCCTTCCACAATTCATTAATTATGATTAACTCAAGGATTATGACGATCCATTTAAAATAATGAATAAACAATAGAAAAATCTTTGTTTATTTTTGTGTGAGTCCAAAGACAAATGAGTAGGGGACAAGGCGAACAAATATCGAGACATTATAAAAACATAGTAATAGGACAAAGAAGAAGCAGGATATTGAAATTACGTGTTTCGTGGGTTGGAAATAGCATTGGGTTACGCAGCATTTAACTGAGCCCAACGCCATTTAGTTCATCTAGACTAGATCACCGCTCAGTTAATTATCCCGTAACAATTTATGTGACATACTTTTCTTTCTTAATCTATTTTTAAAAATGCTATTTTTTATTGTTAGAAATAATTTAATTTTAAATTTCCATTTTATTCTTTGGAGTCGATTGACATCTAATTTGGAGGTGAATTATGCGGATATTAAATATTGCATAGTTGGTTAGGAGGTAATTTATTCATGTATAAAATTAATATGGTATTGGTTTGCAATTTAGAAACTCTCATAACTAATACATGTATAAATTATGAGAGAATCTATTAGTATTATTTTGTGCTTGATAAAAAGTGGAAAAATTAATATATTCATAAAATAATGCATAATTTCTATCATAACTAAGTTATTCATTACTAATACCTACATAGCTCTAATCAACTATCAATTGACCCTTAATGAATTGATCTCTAAACACACAAATGCCTGAGATTTGCTTTAAATCACATATTTCAAAAGTGTTTCTTTCTTTCTTTCTTAAAATATGTGTTTAATCAAACGATGACACATAAATTGATATGAAAGCGGTAACAAACAAGTGGTCTCAGAACCTAAATGACCAAAATAACCTGGGAACATAGCCAAAATTATAAATAATTTATTTTATTAAAATTTTCATATCAACTATACGTTAAAATTTTAAACTTCAAGTAACAATGATAATTATATTTCAATGTCAATTAAATTGTAATTAGTTATAAGCATGTCCCAATCCAATTTCAAGTCTTTTTTTTATTTTTTATTCTTTCTTAAATACATTGTCAAGTTCTCGATATTTATAATTGATGATATAAAAACTTTAAAACCATATAATTCAAGAAATATAAATTTATATTATGTGTAAATATCCAGAAACGTTGGAGTTGGTAAAAATGGTCATACATAGGGATATGTTTTTTCGTCTGTCACTTTCCAAAGCTGTCTTCAATTTGAATCTCCTCCTTTTGGTCCTTTCATGTGGTAAATTTAGCATAACCAGAGGGGTACTTTGGTAACATGCAGTAAATTTCGAATAGCCAAGAGGGGAAAGTGATTGAGAAGGACACTTCTTGGGTTTCCAAATAACTCTTTAATTAATTTATATTCTGATAATCTTATAAAGAAGCACAATTATTAGCATGATAAAACAAAAATAGTACACTACCACTCTTAAATCTCAACTCTTTTCTTCTTGTTTTCATTTGAGTTTGTTTTATCCATAATATTCCTAATTTAAAACAATTAGTAAACGGAAAAATGTTGATGCAAACAGGAAAATTATTAACAACTTTATAGGAGTTTATACAGCTTAAATATAGTGTTACTGAGTTTGGTAATTATAATGGTTATTTGATTATATACAATGAGCTTTTAACTTCGAAAAAAGATAGAAAAAGAGTGAATTAATCAAATGATGACGTGTCTTCTTTAAATCATATTTGTCTCTTAATTTTGTGTTGTAGGATTTATTTTTTCACTCTAATAAAATAAAGATAAAATTTGTCCACATCTTATTCTTTCTATACCTCACTTGTGAAATTACATCAGTAAATATTATTATTGCTAGTGTAATTATTTGATTCGAAATAAATATCGAGTGAAAATAAATTTTACGTTTGTTTGTGATCTGTCACAGTTGTAGGTTTGGGCTCCACTGGTGATCTGGATTTATATTATTTTTAGTTTATCTGGTTGTATTTTAATGACTGGAGAGTAGGGTGCCCTTGGCATAAAGACATCACTTTGCAGGACCGATCCAGGATTTGGTGGACTAAATTGTACTAAATCGAAAAGTTGGGTGGGCGAATAGACAACATATTAATACCCATTTGCTTCCAAATCAAACTTCCATATTAAAATTAAAAGTGCATAGTTTTTTTGTTTTGGTTTCCCACTCAGTGTTCGGAGCCCACTAAATTCTGATCGCACACTGCAGGGTTCATTCGAGAGTGAAGCAGTTCCACCAGTACATCACAACACATGTTGGTAAAGGACATAGTTGCTACTTGGAAAACACACTATAATTAATAGGACAACAAAAACTTCGTTTCATAAACTCATTGTCAAACAAAATATCATTGATTTTGAAAGTAAAAGCAAATCAAAATGACATGGAATTGGAATAGCACTTAAATGATACTCCCTCCTATCTATTTTAGTTGTCATCGTTTACTAAAAATAACTTATCCAAAATATTTGTCAATTTTAAAAATTAAGATATAGTAATAATTAAGTATTTTCTTTTTTCAATTTTACCCTCGTTCTTGAAATGATATACAGATAGAGTATTTATTACTTAGCATAGAAAACTAAGAATACATACACATTATGTTATGATTGTTTAGATTAGTTGATCAATCTTGTTTTTATATACATTTATTTATGTTTTACTTAGAGCCAGAAGTATCAGAAATGGTATCTTTATCTTCTTAAGGTAGGAGGAAATAAGAGTATACTTTCTCCGTTCTATTGAGAAATGGTATCTTTATCTTCTTACACGCATATTGAGAAATCATATATACGAAGATAATTTAATTAATTCATCTCTTAAAATACTTACTGAAATTTTAAAAATAAATGTGAACACTTTAAAAAAAAATTATTTGCAAGGATAACAATATAAGAAAATTTTAATTAATGGTCTCTTGATTTTTGTAGGGTGGACAACTAATATGAGACAATTATTTTTAGTAAAATGATCAATGAATATGGAATAGAGAAAGTAATAATCAAAATGTCCTTTCTTATCTTAAGGAATGTGTAAAATAAAAAAAAGCTAAACTCTCGTCTATTGTCACTTTCTTTGTGCCATACTCTAAGCCTGCGCTGTCAAAAAAATATTACTCATCAAAAGAAGAAAGGGCTTTCCTCATCTTATCAACTACAAAACTAACCTAAAGATGAAAAAACTACAGACGGTAATGGAGAATGTTTTAACACCCTAAATTAAAGGAGATAAAAAAGATAAGTGGACTGCTTTTTGTGAGTAATGTGACAAAGGAATTGAATGGAATTTTATGCTCTTTTTAGCTAATGAAAACTCTTTAACTAGTAAGGAACACGAGAAAAAGCAAGACCAAGAGTTGTTGTTTTTCTACTTTTTATCCGTGAAAAGATTGTGTAAATGTTATTATTTTTAAAGATTGTGAAAAGTTGGTTCCCCACGTTACAAAAAGAGTTGGGGCCTCTACTTATTCAGTAGGAGTAGAATCTCACAATTCAAATTTCTTCTTTATAATAATCCCCTCCTATTATATTTATTTACTCGAAACAAACGGAATACCCACCTCCAAACCAAATCCTCATTTTTGCCTTTCTCACTCTCACTGAGTGAAACCGCAAACCAAACAGTTGGTGGGCATTAGATTAAGGAAGGAAAAATGCGTCTTCTTTTTCTTCTTCTTCTTATGCATTTTACCGACTTTTCTGCCGGTAAACAACCACGGTTACCGGAATACCAGGCTTTGCTTGCCCTGAAAACTGCCATTACCGATGACCCACAGTTAACTCTTGCCTCATGGAACATCTCCACCAGTCACTGTACGTGGAATGGTGTCACGTGCGACACGCATCGTCACGTGACCTCTCTTGATATTTCTGGGTTTAATCTTACCGGTACGCTTCCACCGGAAGTTGGGAATCTTCGTTTCTTACAAAATCTGTCTGTTGCTGTTAACCAGTTTACTGGACCCATTCCTGTTGAAATCTCCTTTATTCCAAATCTGGGTTACCTTAATCTTTCTAATAACATATTCGGGATGGAATTCCCTTCGCAGTTAACCCGTCTGCGTAACCTCCAAGTCCTTGACCTTTACAACAACAATATGACCGGTGAACTTCCCCTTGAGGTGTATCAGATGACTAACCTTCGACATCTACACCTCGGCGGGAACTTTTTCGGTGGCCGCATTCCTCCGGAGTATGGAAGATTCCCGTCTCTAGAGTACCTCGCAGTTTCAGGCAATGCACTGGTAGGAGAGATACCACCGGAGATTGGAAACATTAGTACACTTCAGCAGTTGTATGTAGGATATTACAATACCTTCACCGGTGGGATTCCACCGGCAATAGGGAACTTATCGCAGCTCCTCCGCTTTGATGCTGCTAACTGTGGTCTTTCTGGGGAGATTCCACCGGAGATTGGGAAGCTTCAGAACCTTGATACCCTCTTCCTGCAAGTGAACTCTCTATCTGGGTCTTTAACTCCGGAGATAGGTTATCTGAAGAGCTTGAAATCTTTGGATCTGTCGAATAACATGTTCTCTGGCGAGATACCGCCAACATTTGCGGAGCTTAAGAATATCACTCTTGTTAATCTTTTCCGGAATAAGCTTTATGGGTCAATACCAGAGTTCATAGAGGACTTGCCGGAGCTAGAGGTGTTGCAACTTTGGGAAAATAACTTTACTGGAAGCATTCCACAGGGGTTAGGCACAAAGAGCACGCTCAAAAATCTTGATCTCAGTTCCAATAAATTGACGGGAAATTTACCCCCAAACATGTGCTCCGGTAACAATCTGCAGACAATTATCACACTAGGGAACTTCTTGTTTGGCCCAATTCCTGAATCTTTGGGTAGGTGTGAATCGCTTAATCGGATTAGAATGGGAGAGAATTATCTGAATGGGTCAATTCCAAAGGGGCTCTTAAGCTTGCCACATCTGTCACAAGTTGAACTTCAGAATAATATTCTCACTGGTACATTTCCTGATATTTCTTCCAAATCTAACAGTCTTGGGCAGATTATCCTTTCAAATAATCGCCTAACTGGACCTTTGCCACCAAGCATTGGAAATTTTGCTGTAGCCCAAAAATTGCTTCTTGATGGGAACAAATTTTCGGGACCAATTCCAGCAGAAATAGGAAAGCTTCAACAGCTATCCAAAATTGATTTCAGTCACAACAACTTTTCTGGACCCATGGCTCCGGAGATTAGCCAGTGCAAGTTGCTGACTTATGTTGATCTCAGCAGGAACCAGCTTTCGGGTGAGATTCCTACTGAGATCACAGGTATGAGGATACTCAACTACTTGAACTTATCACGAAACCACTTAGTTGGGAGTATTCCTGCCCCTATTTCTAGTATGCAGAGTTTAACTTCTGTTGATTTCTCATATAACAACTTTTCTGGTTTAGTTCCTGGAACCGGGCAATTTAGTTATTTCAATTACACCTCATTTCTGGGCAATCCAGATCTTTGCGGACCCTATTTGGGCCCTTGCAAAGAGGGTGTTGTTGATGGGGTTAGTCAACCTCACCAACGAGGAGCCTTATCGCCTTCGATGAAGCTTTTACTTGTTATTGGTTTGCTTGTCTGTTCTATTGTGTTTGCTGTTGCTGCAATTATAAAGGCTCGATCTTTAAAGAAGGCAAGTGAAGCTCGTGCCTGGAAGCTAACTGCTTTTCAGCGCCTAGATTTTACTTGTGATGATATTTTGGACAGCTTGAAGGAGGATAACATTATTGGAAAAGGAGGTGCTGGTACAGTCTACAAGGGGGTAATGCAGAGCGGGGAACATGTAGCTGTTAAGAGGTTGCCAGCTATGAGCAGGGGTTCCTCTCATGATCATGGGTTCAATGCAGAGATACAGACTCTTGGGAGGATCCGTCACAGGCACATTGTCAGATTATTAGGATTTTGCTCGAATCATGAGACAAATCTTTTGGTTTATGAGTACATGCCTAATGGAAGTCTTGGGGAAATGCTTCATGGCAAGAAAGGCGGTCATTTACATTGGGATACCAGGTATAAGATAGCTGTGGAGTCCGCAAAGGGTCTTTGCTATCTCCATCACGATTGCTCTCCTTTGATCCTCCATCGTGATGTGAAATCAAACAACATTCTGCTAGACTCCAGCCTTGAAGCTCATGTTGCTGATTTTGGACTTGCTAAGTTCTTGCAAGATTCAGGGACATCAGAATGCATGTCTGCTATTGCTGGTTCTTATGGGTACATTGCTCCAGGTATTTTATAAAAGCCTTCATATCTTGACATTCCTAGTTTCTAACATGGGTTCATATTTATTTTTCTTGTCACATCATGCTATGCGAGTTTAGTGCCGAAGTTACAAACTTACTAATGAACTAAAATTTATCTGCTGAGACTAATTATCAGTCTGTTAAAATGAAGCTTAGGTGTTCTAAACATCATAAATGTGCTATCCTGTAGTCTTGTATTTCCACTACTAATAATGTTACGATGAAGGACAGCATTAAGACATGGATAGTGGGGGTCCTTGACTGGTAGTAAACTAGAGGATTGGGCTTTCTTACTTTTGAAAAGGATCTCTAACTACTTCGGTGATGGTTAGGTTGGAATTTATAAATGCTTATGTAACTTGGTAAGTAAGTCAACTGTGTTGCATGCTCCTGAAGCAAAGCAACATTAAATAAGTGGTACTGGTACTTGATGAACTATTCACACTGTTGGAACGGGTAAGGGGATGTAAAACTCTGGTTTCTTGTTTAGTTATCTAACAAACTTACTGATTGCTAGCAATTATTTGTTCTGCTCTATTGTATACTTCTCATTAGCATCTTATTATCATTTTTGCAGAATATGCTTACACGCTAAAGGTTGATGAGAAGAGTGATGTATATAGCTTCGGTGTGGTGCTATTAGAACTGGTAAGTGGCAAAAAGCCTGTCGGAGAATTTGGTGATGGTGTTGACATAGTCCAATGGGTTAGGAAAATGACTGACGGGAAAAAGGATGGAGTTCTCAAGATCCTTGACCCAAGACTCTCAACAGTTCCCCTTAATGAGGTGATGCATGTCTTCTATGTCGCATTGTTGTGTGTTGAAGAACAGGCTGTGGAACGCCCCACCATGCGAGAGGTAGTGCAAATACTAACTGAACTTCCCAAGCCACCAGGTGCAAAATCAGATGACTCAACCGTCACTGATCAGTCGCCCCCACCATCAGCGTCTGCATTAGAGTCCCCAACCTCAATTCCTGGGGACACAAAAGACCACCATCAACCAACACCTCAATCACCTCCACCTGACCTACTCAGTATCTGATTTGCAATGTTCTTGAAATAGGAGTGCTTTATTTAGTTTGATTCTCTAGTTCTATTATGATGAACTGTGCTAGTTTTGTTTTTTTTTTTAAAAAAAGTTGGGTCTTTTTAGGCTCAGGGGTTTATTCTAACTCTAAGATGGGTTTAATTTAAGCTCAGAAGTTTTCCTCTTGTACAGTAAGATTGGTAGGGTTTTCTCAAGTGTATTAATGGAAAATTGCCCTTCATTTGCTATTCTTGCTTCCTTAAGTTATTTTAGTGCAACTTGTCTTAACCTGACAAAATCTACAACTCAGATCAAACTTGAAGAAAAGATAATTAGTGGTTAATACTATGGTAGTGGCTCTGTTTAATTAAGTATTTTATACACCTCTGGGTTGGTGAGAGTGGATTATTTTGTATTATATGGATTGGTAGTAATTAATTATTAGGTTCCCCTAGGAGAGTAAGATTTGACTCTCAGGTGTCTTTTAATTACCAAGAATAGTGTGTTCACTTGAAACAGTGATTTAAAAACCTTAAGCTACTGCCACATTAAGAGACTTTATTGTGGTGTTGAATTAAATATCGAGCCGTATTGGAGTGGGTATCAGAGAGTCAAATGAGTGCTGGAATAGCCTTAAAAGAAGTATAGAGCAATAAAATCTTGTTTCATTTGAAAAGAATCTTTTGCATTGTGGATCCACCGTAACTGACCTTGTGTTGGCATGGCCATGAAAAAGAAGCATGAGGTCAAAAAATAAGACGAAAAATCATGTTACGTCGGGGCCTGGCTAATGTAGGGCCTACTGTTACCATGTTTTCATCTGCCTCACATGCCGGGAAGAACCCTTTTTGGTTTTTAAATTGTACATTTGGTTTCCCCCGCCGAGAAGACCAGAAGGGATTTGAAGTTTATGAGTTCAGAAATTGTCATCGAATTCATAACTTGTTTCGGTTGTTGTATTTGCATTTTAAATATTTATACATATATTCAATGAAATTCTTAATATAAATCTAGGATCCAAAATCTAAGCAAAAGTTATTGAGTTCGTTCAAATTGGTATACATAATACTCTAACTCATCATGTTCAAACTTCATTAATGGCCCCCCCTTGAACCGTGAACAATAGACCTGATTTTTTTTATGGCCAGTTTTACATTATACGAGAATGTTATACCTAAGTTACCAACTTATAGCACAAACAATTATGTGTAGTTGGCTTCTAAGTACTCCATATATTATGTGGCTGTGTTTGAATCAGATGCGGATTTTGATGTATTTATTTGATTTATATTAATGCTAGTGAAAAATGAAAAGTATTTTTATTAGTGAAGTTACGTAAAAAGGAAGGTAATACTGTATGATGTAAAAAAGGAAAACCAAGAAATTAGTAAGGTTTGTGTTAGTTGTATAATGCAACATGCACTTGTCAATTGTAGAAACCAGGGGCGGAGACACATGGAAGTCAGGGTGTCCAATTGGACACTCTTCGTCGGAAAAAATATCGTATACACAAGTAAAATGATATACGAAGTGATTAATTAACATATTTTAAATATCTTTGACATAACAGATTGTTATAGCCCAGTAATTTTAGATGTTTTTAATAGATTTGAAACACCTTGAATGAGTCGGTGCTGTTCCTGGCACTGCACAGAGACTACTAAATGATAATCAAAGTAATAAAAACATAAATTCTCCGTCGGTGATGGATGATTAATTGAAGCGATATGACAACACCAAAACAAATTAACGATTGATTTTTGGTACAATGTTGTGCTGGCCGTGATTGTTGGGTTTTCTTTACCTCTTTTTTTGACGCAGGATTTGATACGAATATCTTGTCCTGTCACTTGATTACTTGTTGTTTCCCCTTTTTTGTTTTCTAATTGTTTTTTGAGTTTTAGCTTTTGGCTGTAAATGATTGTACTACTCCATCCCTAGTAAAAATTTCAGTTACGTCGGGTGAAATTATTTTGAACTTGTTACTGCTTGGGGTAGAAACAAATAGGCTCTCGATCAGAACGTTGTTGTGAAAGAATATAAGATATTTATATATATTTGGAAATAATTTCATTAACATCCCTTACATTTAATGAGATTATTTTACATCCCAAAAATCTCATGTTATGTTTGATATTAAAAGTTTCAAAAATCTTCAATTTTTTCGTTAAAAATCATACCCAGTAACATAATAAAATCAAACGGAGATAACTTACAACTCAATTAAAATTTCTAATACAATCTTGTGTTTGATTTAACTTCCAGTTGTGGATAACTTGAAGAGGGTTTGATGATCTGCTAGATTGTTGAAGTTTCAAAAGTATTAGTTCTTAAGTTCTAAAAGTTTGTAATCTCAATTTGGTGGTGTAGGGAGAAATAAGTGTAGGTGGTGATTTTCCACTTTTATGAGCCGGATATTTTGCACGTCATTATTTTTACATTGTCTAAATCTCATTAAATTATTAGAGTGAAATGCAAATCAAAACCACATGCAACTATGCAGACTAGACATATTGTGAATTGTGATTGACGTTTCAACTTTAATATTCTGTATGCTACTTGCACTAGTGAGTAGTGACTTCATTCATTGAATGCATTAAACACTGAAATGTGAGCTGATAAAATTCATGCAAAGAAATGACAAGACATGAGATAAAACTCTGCCCAAATCCTTGTATACTCACTCAACTTACGTCTTTTTTGCTCTTCCATATCAATTTCAAAACACTACACGTTTCTTCTAAAATTAGGACCAAAACATCAATTACTAAATGGCAAACATTTTCTTGGCTGTAGTATCATTTTGTAGTCTTTACAAATTTTAGAAAACAATTACAAGACGTATGTTTTTTACCCTATGAATGGTACAGATTGTAAATGCTTTATCTACGATTAGTTATCACTTTAACATCCTCTGATTTGATGCTTAATAATGCTGCGACAATCGAATTTCGTCGTTTTTGTAGTGCTAATACGTGATTTGTCAATTTTGAGCAAAGTGATCTTGAATTATTTGATCGATATGACCCACTTTTATGATGTTTTTTTAAAAAAGATTTGTCAATTTTGAGCAAAGCTGAATTGAATTTGAATTATATATATGACCCACTTGAACGTAGTTTAATTTATTTAGTTCTTTCAAGTATTTATAACTAAAATGGTCACATTTACCTTTTCCCCCATATTTTTTACTGGAAAATTTTATTTACCAAACTAACTACGTGATGAAGTTGCACTTATAAACCAACATGAGTTATGGTACAGTGGTGGGATGACTTCACCCTTAATCAAAGGACTCAGGTTCGAGCTTTGAAGAAAATTTTGTTGGGACCGTCACCTCAAATAGGCACTACCAGGCGCGATTCAAATTTAATCGGAGCTCCAATGTAAATTTTGAAGAAAAAAAAAGTTGCACATATAAGAGTAATTTTAGGGGGGATGAAAACTGAAAATGTCTATTCAAGTACTAGTAAGGTTTTTTTTTTGGGTGGGGTTGGGGGTGGGGGGGGGGCAGGGGGCTTGCATATATTCTTCAACAAAAGTTAGGTTCATATTTAAGGGGGTTGGTTTTGCAGTATCAAAGTGCTACACGTAGTCTTTTAACGAAAAATAACACAAATGATGTACCTAACTCCACCAGACACATGTCAATTGTCACACAGTACTAAACATTTACATTTTGACTAAATTAAACAATGTGTTTAGTTATGCTAGTAATTGTATAAGCTGACAGCGGAAAGAAAAATTACATTTTCAATGCAATGTTATTGATTATATACAGTAGGTTATTATTTATTTATTATATATATTGAGGTTAATTATCATATATTTGGCATGCTATGCAGAGTTAAAAAATAAAAATTAAGTGACCATCTATCAAATCAACCATATGTACTACTTACGCTGAGAAACTTGCAACAGCTACCAACTTTCCCCCTTCAAAAATATGAAGGTCTTACTAGCTTGCTTAAAATTATTAGAGATGCAAACATTAATGTCCTAAAATGTGGAGGCCAAATGATTTTTAATGGAAAATTTTGTCTATTTCACGAAGTTAATAAAAGAGAAAGTAAAACCACTGAAGAATGTGGTTTATTAAATGATGTTATTGCTCCTTTCTTAATTAAAAGTCACAGATTCAAATTTTGGATATGACTAGATCCTAAGTAGGGAATGTCTTCCTCGAATGAAATCTTACGCAATACGAATCTAAAATAATCGAGCTTTAATATAGATACCAAATACGAATCTAAAATAATCGAGCTCTAATATATATACCATACACAAGATGAAAAAGTAAAAAGGAAGAAATAATGATCGTTAAACTTTAATTGAACAAGCCATTTTTGAGCGGTCCCATTTTCACTTTCAAGAAGTATTTGTTTACTGGACAGACATTTTACCTACTCCAATAGAGATCCTTAAGATTAATTTGAATAATCATCTTCTTTTTTTTTTCTTTTAGCTTATAACCTAATAAAATAATTTAATGTCTACTTCCGTCGTCAAAGATTTAACAAAATCTCCACATATGTAGGCCCTTCAA
>JAJONR010006180.1:0-48863 GCA_029582245.1 Solanum etuberosum | reverse complement strand
CAATCACAATGTACATTCTCATAATCATACAATCAAGTGTTGATTCATGGCTTACAATCATTCATTCATACTCATTTACATTAGGTGTGATCAATAGTCCAACATTCGCATACATACATGCATTACAATGAAGCAATTATTAACATACATCACACAAACATGAAATCAAACCATCACCTACCTCGAAACCAAGCTTGAATCCCCCTAAGGCACTTGAATCTTCCCTTTTCGGATTCTTTCCGCTTGTTCTAGGTCTACAAATAATTAATATACGCCAGGATCAATAAATTAAGGTCTAATTATCAGGATTATAACAAACCCAATAACCCAAGACCAACCCCATGATCTCAATACCCAACTTAGGGATTTTTCCACCATTAACTTCAGGTCAAAACCTTCCCCCAATAATAATTACCCAAGAATCTAAGTTCTACGGATCGAAAAACGGATTAGGAGAGTAAAATCCTTACCTTTAGCACCAAAAGTCGTGGAAAACTGCCAAGAAATCGCCTGGGATCGTTTCCTAACTCTTAAGAACGAAGTTTGCAGAATAATGACGTTTTTGGAGTTTATTTTCGACTTAAGTCGCGACTGTCCCGCTGTGGCGGCCCCCATCCCGCTACAACGGCCCCGCCCTGGCGGCTTGCACGAAACAGAGAGTCGAAATTAGAGTTTCAAACCCCCATTTCATAACACACCTTCAACCCATGACATTCAAAAACTATTCGTTCACGCTAAGATCAGTTTCGGGAGTTCTACTCGCCTACTCGCCCGAATTTGATTCCGTAAAGTTGTATGGGTTCCTTAACGTCTTCGCTATCTACTCATGTGATCAAATTCATAATTAGATCTCTTATTCATTACCAGATCTCCCTAGACCTCACTGACTCAGATTTCGTCCAAATCTAGAATAGGCTAGGAATTTCTAAGTTACTACCAAAAAGTTTTCTGACCCCAATTCTTTCCCCATTGGTTTTTCCCTAACAACGGGATCAGGTCGTTACAGAAACTTACAATTACAAATCATATGACGATAAATTAGAGACACATAAAACTATACCAAAAACATATATTATTATATGATTTGTCCGATTGGCCTACATAATTAAAAATTAATATTATCCATAGAAACTATAGAGAAATTTCTCCATAAACAAAACTTTATAAATGACTACATTGTAGATGCTCTTGTGTTCATGGTACGAGAAGAGGATAGAGTTTCATACGTTTCCTCTAAGGAAAAAAATAATCAAATATGAAAGAGAATTATATTTTTTCTTTCAGTAAAAATTAAAACATTTATGGTAATATTTTAACTTTCCTTCCAGAGAAAAGTAAAACTCAAATATGATAAGAAAATCAAAGCAAAGTCCTAACAAGAACATCAACATATTTGGACAAATAAAACAGTATTAGAAATGAATTCTGGATAGTAGCCTAAAAAAACTATCAGGAAAAGGAAAATAAGAAGCATATAGAGATTGATATCCAGTCCTTTCTTATATAACCTTTTGTTTTCCCCTTTGTAAAACAAAATACATTTGGTTCAAATACTATAGATTTAATAAACACACTTCACGTGACATATAGTGGAGTTCAAACTTACTGAGAACAAACATGGAGAGCCAACATTTAACTGTAATCCCATCTTATTCACCCTGCAAATCTGCCTTTTATTTGGTTAACAACAATATAAAGCTTTCAAGGAATCTTGTGAATACAAGGTTGTCTATTAGGTTTATCATAAGTGGAAAACTCCACGACAATCTTCCGTTGGTAAACTCCGTTGACTCCAATTATTGTCAATGTTCTTGACACTTTCATGCACACTTACAACCTGCACCAAAGATCTGTTGCATTAGCAGACATAGACCAACTTGATAAAGTTATAAATGCATCTTGCAAATGATCCTTGCAATGGCAAGCAAATCTTGTAATATATGTTTACTGGCCCATCAAATGTAGTTGATATTGTGCTAAGGAGAAGACATTTTTTCCTCTTAGTTCAAGGCTCTTATTCATAATATAAACAAATGTTGAATTTCTAGAATAGACGATGAAAAGTGCAGTAGATTCATTACCAAGGAAGTTTAAAAGTATCTTTCAACCATCCTTGTTTTGAGGAGTTAGCAAATATTTTATTCATCCGCACAATGACCTCAGAAAATGTTGGCCGTACAAAAGCTTCTGGATCCCAACATTCTTCAATCAACCTAGAAATACAATACATTGAGCAGAAATCAAGAGGGAACACAAGTATTGATATTGAATGCAAAGCTGATAAGATAATGGTGCACTGGGAGAGCCATCTATTCCTGCCTGAAGGGCCTGGAGGTGATACACTTGTCTGGGAGTATATCTAAAACTCCAATTACCCTATGTCAATTATCAAAAGCTTATCACGGAACTCTCAAGTTAAGCATAAATGAGGTCATGCACCCAACAAAATTTCCGTGTGACCTATAGGTCATGGGTTCGAGCCGTGGAAGCAGAGCCACTAATGCTTGCATTTAGGTAGCTTGTCTACGTCACACCCTTGGGGTGTGGCCGCCCTTTCCCAGACCCTGCTGACGCGAGATGCTTTATGCACCAGGCTGCCTTTAGAGATGGACATCAAAAGATGAGCATTAAATGCTCAAGGTCTAGAAGGACCTGACAAAAAGGGTACTAGAAATTGTTGGAAATGACATGAGCTTAACAACATGCAAGTGGAGTTGCACATGGCTAGAGTTTGTACAAAATCACAAAGCCAAGAGAAAACCTATAGCCGAAGAAACTGAAAACATACAAATATTTATAAGAAAGAAAACCAATGCAGCAGAATGGAAATCATCTCTGAGGCCTTTCAAAAAGAATTCATGATGCACTTCAATGGCTGGCAGTAAAGAATAGAACATCATGCTAAACTGACAAAATATGTAGCTAATATATAAGCGCATATGAACTGCACAACATGTGATTATACCCGCAAGGAATGATAACAAACATGATAATGGCTGGACTTACTCTCTAAGCTCTGGAGGATATTTGGATTTCGATTTGAATGCTGGTCTTTGGCCTTCTAAGCACATCAATCTGGTAGCCTCTTCAGGAGACTTGGTATTAAAAGGTGGTGTTCCCTCCAGCATCTGAGCCCAACAAAGTAAAATAAATTGCATAGAGCAGAAAGAAAAAAGCCATAAACCATTCACGCTTCTAGAATGCTGATAGGCCGATAAACAGGATAAATAGAGGACAGAATTGCATATTAAGAAGATAAGATCATCCAAGTATCATTAAGTATTGCACCGAAATATTGATGGGCAATTCTCTGTTAAAAGGGTTTATAGAATGGAAGGAAGGGTATACTACAGAGGGCAACCAAAAATATGGAGAAACTTGTGGAGGAGTCCAGCTCCAACCAAGATAAAATGCTTTACTTTTCTTTTCTTTTTTGGTTTCCCATCCGGTGTCCGGTATCCACATTGGAGTCCGACTAAATCCGGATTCGCGTCGGAAAGTCTCACATTGGGGTGTAAAGCGCTCCCTAACAAAGGCGACTCCGTACGCATGGGACTCGAACTCGAGACCTCTGGTTAAGGATGAAGGAGCACTTACCACTCCACCACAACCCTTGTTGGTGATATTATAAAATGCTTTACTTGGTTAGTGGTTAAAAGAGCATGCCTGACACAAGAAGTTTTGAAGAAAAAGGGGGCCATCATAGTTTCCAGGTGCTTCATATGCAATGAGACAGATGAAACAAACAGTCATCTGTTTTTACAGTGCACCTTTACAGCACAGCTTTGGTCTCTATTTCTCGACATAACAAAGACAAAGTGGACTATGCCTAAGCATACTACAGATTTGCTTAGCTGCTGGATGAAAAGAGGAGGTAGCAAAAGTCAAAAGAAGTGGTGGAGGATCATACCACAATGCATCTGGTGGACAGTTTGGAGAGAGAGAAATGGGAGGTGTTTTGAAGATAGATCAAATTCCATTCAGAAAGTTAAATGGAATTGTATAGTACCTTTCTACTTTTGGTGTAAAGAAGTAAGTTTAGAGGATATAGATCATTTTATAGATTTATTAAGATCTCGGTAAGTATTTTTTTTCTATTTGTTTTTTGTTTTTCTTATCTATCACTTTTTGATGGTGCTCAGCATGTCCTCAATGCTGAGGAATACACATTTACCAGTTTCAAAAAAAAGTATTGCACCGGAATGGGAAATCAAGAAGTTTACACTATTTTGAATTAAGCCACAGCATTAATTGAAGTATCTGACAAAAAGAAATCATACCTCATAGAGTAAAATGCCAAATGAATATATGTCCGCATTCCGGTCAAATATTTCATCTTTATAAATCTCAGGTGCCACATAGGGACCTACAAGTGAAAAGCAAATGAGTAAAGTAATAAACATAAACACGTAAAGGTGAATCCTTTCATGCAATGAGCAAACAATATACTCCAACTCATCACCAGAAGTTTTTTTTTTTTTTTTCTGGAACTGGTAACATACCAGAAGTTTCTGATCTATCAAAAATTACTACCACGCGAGAATGATTTCTTTCAGAGTAGGAAATATTATGATTTAGTGTTTATTACTCAAAGTTTGAAAAACTTACTTGAACGGTCAAAACCCTCCGGCTGCACCAACTTTGCTTTGTCAGGTGAAATTTTTGACAATTTAATCAGACCAAATCCGGCAACTTTCAGGTGATCTCCATTGTCAAGCAAAATATTTCTGGCACCTTACCAAATTCCGAATATTAAAAACAATAGGAAATCCCAATGAGTACAGTCAAAATGATCAGTTAACAGCATTAGAGAACTAAAGCATATAGTTGTCTTACTTTGGATTTAGATTACAATGTATAATTGGGTCTGGTTTGCATTCGTGAAGGTAGTTCATACCCCTGAAAATCAACCAACATGATACAACATAGATATGTTTAGATAAAAGAAGTAACTGAAACAATCACAAGTCACCAAAGAGTAGAGGAATTGCCGAAGGACAAATTCAAGCATGAGAGATCATTTCACTTTTATGACAAAGATTGACTTGCCTAGCAACATCAAGAGCAAATTTAAGCGCCTTAGAAGGAGATAGACGTCCCTTTTTCTGAATATGACTACCTAGATCACCCTGAAAAATCGCAAAGCATGTAATGTCAAATGTCATAATTGCAAGGCTAAGGTAAGAATTGAGATCAACGACATACAAAATCCATAAGCATCAAGATCTCTACAACAAAGAAGTTGAATCTATTGCCAACGCTAGCTAAAATATTAGCCAATGTTGAGTGTCCATTATAATAAGGAATATTAACATAAGTTGAATTGATAAAAAAAGTGAACAAGCTACATTGTTGCGTGATAGGCAGTGTGGAAAGATTGACAGAGCCTACCCTTGGATGATACTCTGAGACTATCATCATCGGTATATTTTGTGTAACTGCTCCAACAAATTGAACTACATTTGGATGCCGCACTTTTTCTAGCAAAGTTAATTCATGTTTGAAAGCGTTTCTGCATGCAGTCGTGGAAATAACGCAAAGTTAGATATTAAATCCAAAGTCAAACTCATGGACCTATATATATTGCACAATACTTGTTAAGAGGAAAAAATTATTAATCATCTGCTTAAGTAAAGCAAGGAAGGCCACATTCAAACAGACATTAAGCAGCTACATTCTGCAAGAAGAAGATATGGCTTGCTTGGCCTGAAATCTGAATTTCCCCGAAATTTTCGATCACTGACTGAATATATAACATGGTTCATAAAAATTTAAAACAACTGAGAAATAAAACCAGAATGGCACATTGGCCCTAATGTTTCTCCAAAAAAACATGGAAATTACAAATACCTTGCTTCCTCATAATGACTCCAAGTCTAATTTTTTTATTTTGATCAGTATGACTCCAAGACTAATTGAAAACTTGTGGCAACAGCAAAAAAGAAGATGACCAATTTTCTATCCTACTTCAGTTGAATTTTCCTGAACTATGCATAAGTTCAGCTTTTTATCAAGTTTTGCTGTTTAGAAAGATCAACTTCAATGAAAAGATAACTGGAGTATGTGACTCATTCTTACACTGATTAGCGAAGCCATCAGGTTAGATAATCCAAATTAGAAGTCCATATTAAATTGTCAGAAGGGGTTTTACTTGTAGATTGCATAGTCCAATAAACATTTTGATATGAGGCCTCTCATGATATAGGACACAAGAAAATATACAGAGTATCTACAGAATTCCAATAAGCATCACATGTGAAATGGGATTTGCAGAGCAGCTGAAACATACATGCTTTCAGGATCTTTATAGCTATCCTTGTCAAGTATTTTTACTGAAACTTTCGTTCCATTCCATTTGGCAACTTGATATGAACCCTGTCAAACGTTAAAAAGGAAAATTTTAGACAAATTCCTGGGATAAATTCAAAAAAATTAGGCACCCAAAAGCATCACATGAAATGAAAGTGGGCCTGGTGTCTCAGGCTTCATTCAGGAAGCTAAGAAAGAAATAAAATGGTTAAAGAATCTATTGGTTCATTCTTTGACTTCCTTTAATTTTAAATGGAAGGTAAGTATTTCAAATTAAGGCCTAACTGTGCTTTCATCACTCAATCATAATTGAAACATCACAGTGCTGATCAACAAAACATAGAACACTTGCCTTTGAGATTCCATCACTTTTGCGGATTTGAAGCTCCAGAGGGTTTAGTTCATATTCTGGAACTTCTCGTGGATTTGCTACAGTCATTGGCGTCTTTCTGACTTTCTACCAACATAACAGATACATCTATGAGTGTCAGAACATAAGGAACCTCAAGCTAATTAGGACTTTCTACCCACTTACCGGGACTTTGGCTCCACGGGCCTTCAACATTTCATAAACTTCAGCATTACCATAGTGTTTGGCATCAGCTGCCGCCTGTCACAGCCTCTTAAACAGTCAAAGTTTGAAGATAAGGGAAAAATCTTTAAACATTTTCTGCTGAAATACACAGTTTAGGGCCTTAATCTCTAATTATCATTATATTTCAATTAAATTTTTTTGATGAAATTACATTAATTCAAAAATTAACTAAAACAACAGCAATTTCTTTTTCTTTTCTTTATTGGATGTAGAAAATCCAGGCCATTTCTGTGAATATAGAAGGAATAGATAAAGAAAATAGTGCATTTAGGGAGAGAAAAAGAAAAGGAAGCACCATAGTTACTTAAGCTAATGAGTTCGGAGAGCATACAACATCAAGATTTACATTTAGATATTCATTACTACTAAAGCCAGACTCATTAATTGCTTTTGTGGTTGGTTTCTTGTCCGTAGTTTATAATAGCATTTTGCACATTCAAGGACCTACATCTGATTGTACATGAGAAGGAAATGCTCGTACAAAATCTTGTTCATCATAAGAATAACAAGCAGGATGTAAATATTTTCTCAAAGAAGAGCATCCAACAGTAAAGTATTTGGATATAATGGAAGAAAGGAGGAAGAAGAAAGCAAAACAATGCTTCCTCATTTTTACCAAGTTCTTTCTCGCTAAAGTTACAAGATTGACTTATTCCCATTTATAGAGTTCTTTCTCGTTTTGTATTTGTAATCTGTTCTTTCTCTAATCCTATTCATAAGTAACAAGTTCATGCAACAAAGTTCTCAGGAATTTTAACTTGGGAGGCCAACCTATCTGCTTATAGTTTTCTATTAGAGTTGAGGGTCAAATACACACATAAAGTATTCCGGTTTTTTGAGTTTCATACTTGAACGAACTATCATCAAATGTTATTTTTATACCCCTACATTGGGAGGTAGAGATCTTACAACAACAACATACTCAGTGTAATCCCACAAGTGGGGTCTAGGAAGAGTAAAGTGTATGCAAATCTTACCCCTACCTTGGGAGGTAGAGATATCATTTTCGATAGACCCTCGGCTCAAGAAAAAAGAATTAGCATGAGTAAAGAAGTCATGAAAAATTATTATAGAGAGCATGTCAAAGGCATGCTAAAAAAAGAAAGGTAACTACAACAAAATAATACAATAATCGAAGTGCAAAAACAACAGGTAGTAACAAACATCAAAGGACAAGAAAGTCCCTGAGTAATACTACGACAACTAGCAAGGAAAGATAAGCGAGAAATGCTCTACTAGCTACTAACTTTCCACCCTAATCCATCTCCTCCACAACCTCCTATTTAACGGCATGTCCCCGATAAGCTGAAACTGCATCATATCATGTCTGATCACCTCTTTCCAATACTTCTTCGGCCTACATCAAGCTCTTCTGAAACCATCCATAGTCAACCCCTCACACTTACGTACTGGAACATCTGTGCATCTCCTCTTCATATGCCCAAATCATCTCAATCTTGCTTTCTAAATCTTGTTCTCCACCGAGGCCACTCCCACTTGTCATGTATATCTCCATTTATAATCCTATCACTTCTAGTATGAGCATATATCCATCTTAGCATCCTCACTCATTTTCTAAAAGTGAGATTTTTTGATTGGTCAACACTCCACCTCATACAATATAGTAGGTCCAACCACTACTCTGTAGAGTTTGTCTTTAAGTTTTGGTGGCACCTTCTTATAACACAAGACCCCTGATGCAATCCTCCATTTCACCCACCCAACACCAATACGGTGTGTGGCATCATCGTCAATCTCCCCATCTCCTTGGTTAATAGACCCAAGATACTTGAAACTCTCTTTGGGACTGCATTTGTATCAAGCCTTACTTTCGCACTAGCCTCATGTGCTATGTCACTAAACTTGCACTCCAAATATTTTGCTTTGGTTCTGCCCGGCCTAAATCCTTTAGACTCCAAGGTTTGTATCCACATGTCCAACTTACTGCTAACTCCTTTACGAGTCTCGTCAATTAGAACTATGTCATCTGCAAATAACATACACCATGACATCTCACCTTGGATTTGCCGGGTCAATTCATCTAACACCGCAAATAAAAATGAGCTAAGAATTAATCCCTGATGCAACCCCATCATAACTAGTAAGTGTTGTGAGTCTCCTCCCACCGGTCTTACCCGGATCTTGGCTCCATCATATGTTTCCTAGATCATGCTAGTGTAAGCCACAAGTAAACTTGTATCCTCCTAGCATCTCTATAAAACCTCCTTGGGACTTTGTCATATGCCTTTTCTAGGTCGATGAACATTATGTGTAAGTTCTTTTTCATCTCCCTATACTACTCCACCACTCTTCTTATGAGGTGAATGGCTTCAGTAGTTGAGCGTCTTGGCATAAATTTGAACTTGTTCTCGAAAATAGACACGCCCCTCCTCACCCACATCTCCATCACCCTCTCCCGAACTTTCATAGTGTGTCTCAACACCTTGATACCCCTATATTTGTTGCATTTTTAGATGTCACCCTTATTCTTGTACAACCGGAGTATTGTACTCCTTATTCTTCAGGAAATTTCACCTTCTTAAAAACTACATCAAACAACTCAGTCAACCACACCATACCTGCCTTGCCTGGGCTATTCAAGAAACTACAGTGTGAAATTCAAAACAACAGTTTCATTACACACATCCTACAACAAGTTACCAAAGAACAAAAGGAAAAAGATGTTGCTTTCAAAATAATTACCAAAGGAATCAAAATAATAAGATTTATACCGTGCTACCCCACCGATCACGGGTATTCATATTAGCCTTCCTACTCAACAATAGCTTGGCAACTTCCACATGACCTTCACAGGCAGCAATATGAAGTGCAGTCCTTCCATCCAAATCGATGCTGTTCACATCAATGCCTTCATCCAACAATTCCTGAACTCCCTTCACATCCCCTTTACACGCCATGAATAACAGCTGCATCGTCGAATCAAGATTCTCTGGCACAGTTCTCCCAGCATTTTCAATCGAAGGGCTCCTTCGAAGCGGATCAAGCGATGACTGCCTCCCAAAACTGAACCTCAAATTGTTCCTCCTTGGATCCAATGAATTCTGCTTCTTGAAACTGAATTTTCCACTCTTCCTAAACAGCTCTGTTGAGAATTGCCTTGATATTCCTCTCTTTAACTGCTCCATTTCAACACTTGTCTCCAGCAAACAAAAATCTATTTGTTACACCACAGATAGGATAGACTGATACATTTGATTCATACCGGATAACATAGAGAATTATGTTATTTGAGCATTTGACCAATTCAATTCTACTGTAGCAGATATGTATATCTGAATACAAATTAGAAATCCCCCAGAAATTAACACATGATTGAAAAACTCAGAAATCCCAAATCTTTGAAAAAACATATACACCCGCCAATTCGAAAAACAAAAACAAAAAAAGCAAAATCAAGAAAGGTAAATGTACAAAAAGAACATAAAAAGGGGTTGTTTAGAATAATTTAGTGTTGATAAATGGAGTAGAAAGACATTACAAAAGTTGAAAATGAAAGATTGAATTTGACAATTGAGAGACAGAATGGACGTTAAACTTGAATTATATTTATTTTTTTGTATGTCGGCATGCTTTTACCAAAGATGCATTATTAGTGCAAGTGGATAGTACCTACTACCTAGTGGGCAGTGGCTTTGCCCCCACAACAATCAAAGCTCAAAGTTGACCACTACTAATCATGCTCATAAAATATGGGTATACTTAAAATAGCAAAACAGATCGACAGAGAAAGAGACGGGATCAATAAGGAGCTCAAAAAAGTTCGGTGACCTAAAGTCAAAAATTAATTTGAGAAAATTTAATATTTTCCTCGTTTAAAAAAGATTGGTCTAGTTTGACTTGGGCATCGAGTTTAAGAAAATAAAAATATTTTTGAATCTTGTCGTCCTAAATTAAAGTTATGTTAAAGATACAAATTGTCATTTAATCTTGTCGCCTTAAATATGTCAGGTGGAAAACTGAAATTAAACTGTTACCAAAAAAAGAAAGAAGTTTATCTTTCTTTTTGAAACAGACTAAAAAGGAAAGTAGTCATTCTTTTTGGTATAATTTATCTTGAAGTTTACTTTTTAAAACTTTTTAATAATTCTTTTATTTTCTAATAATTCTATTTTCAATTAATAATATAACCAATCATGAAATATATAAATTTTAACAAATAATAATAAATAAAATAATACACCTATAAAATAAAATATTTAAAATAACAAATTTGGATGAAAAATTAGATAAGCTTAGATTTTAGAAGTTGAAAACTTAATATCAAAATATAATATTTCGCTACTTCAATATAATTGGTGTAATACTTGAAACATGAGAAAAAAATAAAAAAGAATAGTCAATATTCAATAACCAATGCGGTAACCTTCGTTTTTTCCCCATTAGGTTTACTTTGTTCACGGGTCATCACATTCTTCAACTCTTTGAAATTGTTTGTTTGAAGACAAGTTATGATGGATTAGATAGATATGTTGGGGTTGATTATGCTATGATTAGTTATGTTGAGATTAATTCTTTGATATTATATATTTGTGAATGTTTAATTTATTGTACTAAAAATAATATACATTGCATAATTTTCTAAGAATAAGTTGTTTATTTATAAAAATATCTTCTATAAGTATAAATGATGTGAAAAGGGGTGTAACAAAAAGGTTTGAGGGGATATTCTTACCATTTTGACTATTTTATCTAGGGATAAGTTATTCATGATGAAAATGCTTCAGGTAGTAGCCTCCTTCATATGACGATTCTTAGAAATTTCATGCCATGATTTGTAATCTTATAATCTTCAAAAAAAAAAAGAGCCTAAAATACCTTTAAACTTCGTATTTGGTAAAAAAATACCATTCGTTTACCTTTCAGCTTTAAAATGCACTTGACTTCAACCTATTGGCCCTGAAATACCCTTATTTTTACAGCAACATTTAACAATAAAATTAAATTTTTCATTTATTACTTGGCACAATTTTATTGGTGTAATTTATAATTAACCTAAAATAATTAAATTTAAACCCAAATAGGGATCCACCTAATAACCCTATACCCGCCTCATCTAAAAATCCCATTAAACGAAAGGAAAAAAACTTTGATTCTCATAAATTTGGGTTTGTTCAGGTTTTTTCAAATTCTCCGGTGGTGATCTTAGTGAGTTTCATAAATGAAGTTTTGATGATTTTCTTCAACTTTTTTTCTCATCTTATTCACTAGTTCAACTAAATCAGATTAGGTCAAATCAAATTTATTTCACCGTTGATTATATTCAAAGATTCAACAACTTACAATTTTTAAATAGAACCCCAAATGAATTCAAAATCCTTCGAATCTCAAAATAATTAGTAGACAAATTTAATTTTAGTAAGTGCACAATTTTGAGCTAGAATCTGATTGGTATTGTATTTGAAACGTAGTTGAATACTTAGAAAAAGAAAATTTGATTTATAATGTTGAACATCATTGAGGCTTGGATGAACCTCTCATGGAGATGTCAATTTATTGATGTATAATTTGTTGCTTATTTTGAAGTGGGTGATAGATTATTGTTGTTGGCATGAAGTTGTATTTTAATTTTAGAGGATTTCAAAGATGGATTAAGGTGACTTCAATCGATTTTATAGTTGGGTTCAATAAAGAAGAGGAACAATAATATGAAGAACAAATTAGATTTAGAATAATTAATAAAGTAAAAATCAAAAAAAAAATCCTTACTTTAATGGGGTTGTAGGTGGGGTGGGTATCAGTTATTAGATGGATCCGAGATTGGGTTGAAATTTAATTTGTTTATGTTAATTATAAAATACACCACTGAAATTGTGCCACGTAAGAAATGAGAAATTTAATTCTATTGTTAAATGTAGCTGCCAAAAATAAGGGTATTTCAGCGCTAATAGGTTGACGTCAAGGTCATTTTAGAGCCGAAAGGTAAACGAAGGATATTTTTATATCAAATCTGATAGTTTAAGGATATTTTAGGCCCCTTTTCGTATAATCTTATATGAACGTTCATGCCTTATGTGCCATAGTGAGTTCCAAACTCCTAGTATGAATTATTTTCATATATGTTAGTATAGGCAAGTTCAGAAGTCCGATATATAGTAAGAGTAACTCCTTTCTCTTTAAGCCAGCTTGACCATCATTTGGGACGAATGATCCCAAGGGGAAAATATTCTAACACCTCAAAAATTTCTAAGCTAATATCTGAATCATTCTCCGAATGCATAAAAATCCAAACTCGATGATTTCTAATCGTGCATAGCTGCTAAGATCAATTTTTAAGTGTGGAAATTGTATTGGATGTGAATTAATATCATAAGGAACCTCTAGCACAAAATCAAGTTCAAAGATTCCTCACCGATTAAGTTTTGGTATAAGATTTTACTTATGACAACTTCAAACGATCATATATCCTAGAATATGAAGAGTTATGTCACACCCCGAGCCTACACCCTGGACGTGGCCGGCACTCGAGAATCATTGCTAGTCCCAAAACGAACCATTGGCCTGACTCAATACTCAGCGGAAGACTTACTCAACATTAGATGAACTCAAAAGTAAAGATTTAACTCAAATGTCTCAAATACATAACTCAGAATATTTAAAAATATTCAACTAGCCATAAGAAGGCAACTCAAGTCTTAAACATTTAACAACGAAAATGAAAAGACTCCTCAAAACACTACTGTCTACGAAGCCTCTAATAACTATGAGGGAAGTCGAGACAAGACCCACAACCTCCTAACAATACTGAAAGTAGATGTGGAACCTTCCGAAGCAAGGAGGCTCACCAAAGCAACTCTGGAACTGCAAGTGATATCAACAGAGCGCCTGTTGATGACCTTGGTTATCTGCATCATGAAAGATGCATGCCAAATGACGTCAGTACATGGAATGTACGAGCATGCAATGGAAACTCTAAAGCACAGACATAAGCTTGAATCGGAAAAAAAGAAGAACATACTCACCTCATCTCAACTCAACTCAAGGATACTCAAAGATACTCAAATATACTCAAATATACTCAAACTCAAAAATACTCAACTCAGTTCAATATAAAAGCAACAATAGAGATTCATTATAAAGAAAGCTTTTAAAACAGTAGATAATAACTCAATGTATTTAAAAATACAATAATAACTCTTTTACTCTTAATTGGGAGATTCTCTAACCGACAATCATCATTATGAGCTATGTGATGATACAACGTCTCACCCACGCTGCCAGAACTGTCTTATACCTTGCCGGAGTATAAGACATCCTCAACTAAGTGGATCCACTAAGCTATGCTTAAAAAACAATAAGGAATCATCTAAAAAGTATGACCCTTTACCCATGTTGGCATACATGGTTTATGAGGACTCTGAGTTGTCTGAACGCATCGCCATATCGGTGCTCAATACTACTCCCAATAATATAACTCATGCTCATATATTTAAAAATATTTCCTCATCCTCAAACTTTGAGATTATTACTCAAAAGGTTCTCTTAAAAAAGATTATACTCATAAACTCCTCGTGAACTTATTTGGAAATCAAGGTTTCCTCCTCATTTTAAATGTAAAACATTTACTCTTAGGAATACTTAGTCCTGATATATTCATTTTGAAAAATGAAACTCAACTCTCCTCATCCTCATACTCAAGTGCTCAAGTCTTTAAACAAATTTTAAATGTTTGCAAAAGACTTCTCAAAATGACTCAAAAGAACTCCCTCGAACTTTACTCTTAACTCTATCTTGAATTTGAAATGTGAATTTAAGAATTATGATTTGGATATATAGGATTTTTCATTGATTAGATGTAGTTTGGATAGTTAGAATCAGGAAGAGAGCGAAGATATGCTTTAAAGAACTCAAACGGAACCAACGACGGAAAACGGAGAAAGGCAATTTACCTCACTTCTTACAAAAACGGACGGGGGCAGGCGACCCTAGTGCGGGGCGCCAACCCCTAAACTACATAGCCCCATTTCTGGCGCAGTGCTGGCGCTGCGTGCCAGTCCCTCTGGCGCATCGGTGGTGCGTCGCCCTAGGCCCTGCCCAGAAAACCCGACGAATTTTCCTCTTTGAGTTTTGGCCCTAATTCGTCTAGAATCGATTGATTTCTCTCAAACTCACTTAGATTTGAATAACCAACATAAGTAAACAAAAATCTACTCAAAAACAACTCTCAAACTCATAACATTCACCTCAAGAACTCATCAAATCCCATTATTAAAGATTTAAGAACGAAACTTCAAGAAACTCATCAAGAACCTCAATACATGGATTGTCATGGACAAAATTAACTCAAGAAACTCATGATTGGCGTGAGGATGAACGAATCCATCACTATGAAAGTTTACATACCTCGTAAAGATCAAATCCTTGGCGAAATTCCTCAAAGATCGCAAGAATCTTGAACGCTTGAAGCGTTTCTCCCTTTTCTCCTCTTGAACTTCGCCCTAACCTTCCAAATGTTTTAGACTTTAGAGTAAACTGATTTTAATCAGATTTAACGTGTGAACTAAGTGGGGTAAGGAAAAGACCAAAATACCCCTCCATAATTTAGATTAATTTCCTTAACTGGACAGGTGGAACTCAAACGGGTATATCTCCCTCATCCGAACTCATAATTTAGCAAACTCGGTGGCGTTAGAAAGAGGACTCAAAGATCTTTCATTTGATATTTCATAGGCCACCTAACTCATCATGTACTGAAAGTTATGGTCGTTTGAAGTTGATCCAAACTTCACAATTGAAGACTAACTTGCACAAATCTCAATTTGACTAATTCTAATTTAGTTCTTTCTAAAATTAGCCCTTTCTAAGACCGAGGTGGTACAAGTTATGTGGACCATAACCTATCCAATTGAAGGTATTTGAGTCTTCTTTACAACGGTACAAACCGTTCATCAATCCAATTTTTGTACATGAAGTTACACCAGTTTTACTGGTCACTCTCTATTCACGCACCGACCATGCGCCCGAGGCATTATCCGCGTGATAGCACACCGAGGCAGTAGCTACCGCCTTCCTGCACATTGTATGTGCGCCCGAAACATTTTCTACATGATAGCGCGTGTCAGAAACATCTTAAATAACCCCCCCAAAGACTTAGTTCACCTCCCTAGTTCAAAAATTTACCCTAGAAAGAGAAGTTCTCAAGAAACTAACTTCAAAATTTTACATAATTATTTTCATGCATGTATTTCATAATCAAAGTAAGTTTCAGCATTTGCATTTTTTAGTTAAGAAGGAACGAAAGGGAACATTAAGCATTCCAAATGCATTACGTTTACAAGAACAATATTACACAATATTACTAGTTTAAAGAAGCATAAATAGTCTTTAGAAGAAATTCAGTAAAGTAAAGATCAGTTTTTCCTAAAGATAGTCTTTTGAATACTAACTCAACACATATATTAGTATAATCATTACTGCATGTTTTGGGAGTAGTATTGAGCACCAATTTGGGTAAGAGTTAAGACAACTCAAACACCATAAACTGCGTCACCAGTGTAGATATGACTGTGTCGTTGGTTCAGACGACTCCTCATCCATAAGTTCAGTTTTACTGTCATATACTCCGGAAAGGTATAAGATGGTTCTGTCAATGTGGGCTAGACGTTGTATCATCACGAGGCTCATAGTGATGGTTGTTGGTTAGAGAAACCTCCCAAGAAATGTGAAGTATATTATTTTAGTGTTTTGCTATTACTGCATATCTCATTGTAAAGTTTTAATGATTTCACTTCATGTTCATGCTTTACTTTCAGTCAGGTTACTTTCAGTTTCTTTTCAGTTCAGTTATTTATGTCATTCAGTCTTATTACATATTGTACATTCCATATAGTGATGTCATTTGGCCCTGCATCATTTTATTATGAAGTTTTAGGTACTCACGATAGTAGACGTTCAGTAAGATCTCTTTCCATCAGCAGTTGGTGAGACCTCCTCACATCCGGAGGGCTCTAATTTAGTAAGTTCAGCTTATTTGAGTTTTAGTCATTGTTAGTGGAATGGTCAGGTAGTCGTGGATCTTGTCCCGACACTTATCTTCAGTTAATAGAGGCTTAATAGATAGACAAAGTTAGTGAGTTAGTTCATTTTTTAGTATTCAGAATTCTGAAACATTATTATTATAATTATAATTATTATTATTTATATTCAGATTTATTTCAGACTTTTGCATGAGATATTTTTAAATGATTTGAAATGTTCATTTTATAAGGCTTTCACATGTATGTTTTGTATTCCGCTCTGTAGTCAGTCAAGTCAAGGATTCACTTGGGACCAACAATGATTTTCAAGTGCCGGTCACGTCTAGGGTGTAGGCTCGGAGCGTGACAACTCGTCCACCCAAAATTACAAAGGTATATAATAACTCACATTACATCCTTCACCCTTCGAATTTATCATTGTGTCATTCAAAGTGTCTTTTCGCATTTGATTTTTTGAAGTTGACATCTGGCTTAACTAAGATTTAATCTATTTAATTGATGTGGATCAGGAGTGCACTTCTTAGCCTATGGTAGCAATATCACTTCATAGTTGTTGTATGTTGCCTTTTGTATTTTTGACCTTCTTGAGTACATGATACAAAATCTCTTCCCTTTTAGATGTCAGGGGTCACTTATTAATAGTTGATATGAATTTTGGTCCACACCTTGGGGTGACATATGGATTTGCACTTCTAAGGTTGAAGTCATGATCCCAACTACTTTTGGTTACTATTTCTTCAACCAACATTTTGCTCTCTATTCCAACCTTGATTATCTTATCCTTGCTGCTAAGGTTCTTGATTTGAACCCTGGTAGTTTGGAAAAGAACCCCTCATCTGATTATTCACATAGTGAGCCTCTTCCTCATAAGTCTATAAAGATTTTTTCAGGTTTGTACCCTTGATCATTAGCAGCCACAATGTTCAGTTTCTATGTTGGGGTTCCCATCACATGCTTAGTCAATACCTCCATATGTGTCATCAAATGTGCCATAATTTCTTCTTTAGCTTCGTCTTTGAGTATCTCTTCCTTTTTAGCTTCTTGGTTGATGCACTACTTACCACCTTAGTTTTTCTGGTGTGTCAAACCATGTTTGTCTTAGTAATCCGATCAAGCATAACACTGACCTCCTCATAAGTGTGGCCATACAATGAACTGTCTGCAACATTGTTGGACATGAACTTGTTGACTGCATCTAGCGATTTGTAGAAGCTTTCTAGCAACACCTCATCTGGTAGCTTGTAATTCGGACACTGAACTACCTCATTTATCGTCTGAACCAAGCTTCTTGAAGTGCTTCACCTGAAACTAGTCTTAAGTTGTGGATCTCATCCTTAAGCTGGATATGTCTACTTGGAGGAAAGAACCTTTCCAAGGATTTACTTGTAAGTTCTACCTAGATAGTGGTGTATACTTTTGGTAACCCTCCAAGCCATGTAGTTGTTTCACTAGTCAGAAAAATAGAAACAACCTCAATCTGATTCCTTCTTAAGAGATACCTGGAATGTTGTAAGTTAGACACACCCCAATAAAAAATTTAAGATGTTTGTTCGGATCTTTAAAAGGAAGACCACCGAACAAACTTGTTATGCCCAGTAAGTGCAACATTGTGCTGGAGGTCTAATGGCCCCATCATTACCCACTTATGTGGTAGCCTCAACTACTAACATGTAGTCGTTCTCATCACCAATCGCAAAATTTAATCGTCGTCGCCTAAATGTTCTTTCTATATATTTTCTAGGTCAATTGGAACCAAGATAGATCTTTGATTTCTAGTATCCAGCATAAATTGTGGAAAATACTGCAATTAACAAAAATAACAACTAGTGTAATTTGCAAAAGAAAATAATAGCTACTTGATTGAATTTCTACAAAATATAAAAATCTAAACTACACTCCTCGACGTCGTCGTCAGAATTTTGATGTACCCAAACTACAACATTTTATGGGATTAAAATATCAACTAGGTTAAAGTCGAATCCCATAAAGAACGTTGTTAGAGATCTTTATAACTTGCTATCGAAATTCTAATTAGCAACTATTACTGGAAAATTGGGGGAGGGGGGCTAGAATAAATTACTAACTAATTTAACTACTTGAATTTTTATCAATAATAAAGATGAACTAGGATTACAGTTCATATATATCAGAACTCAAACAAATACTTTACTATCAACTCTTTCAGGTGTGTTCATTGTGTAAAATTGACGAATCTATAAGTCTCATAAAGCTTCTCGACCCAATTAAGAGAATATCATCCTAAGTCCTTGCCGTAACTTGGGTGTCGAATTAATTTGTTCATTCATCAAAAGTCTCATGCTATCTATCCTCTCTCGAACTCAAGTTATTAGATTCTGGTTGGTAGTACTGAATCCCTGTTAGTGATACTTTTTTCCTAATCTCAACCTCTTTTGTCAAGCAAGTTAGAATACAAATGAGTTTTAATGTTTGCAAATCATTTAAAATAATCTTTACAAAAGAATCTCAGTAAATATAGTAAGATGCTAGTAGAGAAAGCAAACCTTGTTTCTTTATGATTATGGTTAAGGGTGTCAAAATGAGCCCAAATATAGGTAACCCACCCAATTCCATCCTGAATTTTATGGTTTGAGTTCAAGATAATTTGAATTGAGTTCAATCTCAACTCATTCAAGCTTTAACTATTTTTAAAGAATCTTCAATTAAACCCAATTTAATATTCAATTTCAACCCGTATGTCCTCATATTGAAGGTATGAATTACTATCAATTTTATATTTTCTAGGATTTATCTATCTATTTGTAACCTATTTTTGTTTTTTTCTTGAGCATTTAAATTGTGGTTATAAAAGTTAAATAACAATATGTTAAAATTATTGAGACTAAGCGGGTCATGACTCAGCCTAATTTTTAGCCCATTTGAGCCCAAAGTAAATTTGGGCGGACCATGACCCAACCCCATTTCTATTTAAACCCATTTTAATATCTTCAATTTCAATCCAACCCGCCCATTTGACACCCCTAATTGTGGTCATTGTTTCAACCGGGTCCATGGGTTCCGATGAAAGAGTCAACAAATAAATATATATACAAGAGAACTTATACATATCTGCAAGATTTAAGAAGCGTTAAATTTTTAGTGACACGAAACTATTCATTTTCAACTTTCAGCACTCGATAAAAGATGAAGTTGTTATAGACTAAATAAGAGAGTCCAACCCAAAAGAAGTTGTTATAGACTAAATAAGAGAGTCCAACCCAAAAGACTAGTCTGATGTCATTTAGCTTATAAACTCATTAATATTTCTCTTTTTATTTGATGATAGACAATTGACACAGAACAATTACCCCGCTTTAGAACCAATGACCTCATTTGTCACGGTTGACACCCCTCTTGGGTTCATGCCACTACTCAGAGTCACGACACCACGGGTGGATCGACCAACTTGATACCAATGTTACATACCAAACAAGAAACCCAACCCAAAAGACTAGTTTGATAGGTGAGAGAGCCCATTTAGCCTATAAACCCATTAGCATTTGTCTTTTTATCCGATGAAGGACAATTGAGACATAACAAAGGCTTCAAAAGTAAGAGTTTCAATATATAACCATGTAGAAGCAAATGTTTCTACACTAAAGAGTCAGCACATAGGTGCTAGTAAGATAGTCATTGGCACATAGTTCACAATAAGATAGTCCTCATTACAAATAAACATTTGCTTGCCTGGCTGATTGAATGAATAATCAAATTTCATAAAGCATAGGTCACTCTCATGAGGGGTAAAGCTGTAATTGACTACACGTATAGCCTCGATCTATCTTGTGATTGATGTTAATAAACTTATACATGATTTTCAATTCCATAAACAGTTTTAATTGTAACATTCTCTGAAGCAGGAAGTGTTAGCTAGTAACTGTGTTATCGAATCTGCTTCAACAACAAATTCTAGAAGTTCTTGTTCAAGCGTAGGGTTAGCACGTCTCATCACTTTCCATCCCTCGGAGGATGATATGGTTATGAAGTTCCTCACTATCATACGAATACAAACAACTTTAAGTCGTGGTGCATCACAGTTCCTTCCCAATTGAAGCACATCTATCACATTTTCAGGGCTCAACCAACCCTGCTCCAAAAGGCGTATGCAGACTCTTTTAAGTGATGGTACTGAGTAAGAATGTGATAAAACTAACAGATGAAGAACAAACTTCTTCATTTCTCTTTCTTCATAACTGCAGTAGGACAAACAGGTGAGATAAATTTCAAGTATCCACAGTAGCTGAACAACCAAAGGATGTTTAACTTAGACTTGAAATTTGCAAACCCTGAGATTGTAACATGATACTTTGCACCCCTTTAAGATATCAGAACTATTGGGTTCGAAAATAATCAGGGTGTCATGCTGACGGAAGCTTATAATTGCAAATCATAGACACGATAAATCAGATGACAAAGAATTATACTAAAAAAAAAATATTATTAATTATATGATTTGAACAATTGACCTACATATGAAAACCTAATATAAAAGAGAATATAAAACTATTGAGAGCAAATCTCTTTAATGATTACATTGTGGATGTTATTGTGTTTTGGTATGAGAAGAGGGAACTTCAATTTATAGAGTTCCAAACTTTTTCCCTAAGGAAAGAATAAAAAATATTTTCTTTTCAGAAAAAGTAAAAGCAATTATGGTAATATTTTGACTTTCTTTCGAGAAAAAGTTAAACTTAAATATGGTAAGAAAATGAGGGCAAAACCCTAACAAGAACTTCTACTATTATATCGTGTACTCCCTTGTGTTAGAAAATGCGCATCAAGAAGGCCATGGCAGGCTAGCTCACCACCGTTACTATGGGGTGGAAAAGCCTACCATGGCCTTGTTGATTCTATTATCAGAAACTATGAAACACAACTGCAAAATATCTATATGTAATATAATCAATCCAATTTAAAAAGAAGCAACATTAAACCTCAATAGATATTTAAGGAAACACAAGGCAAAAACGTTTGGCATACCAGGCTGAGTAGAGGAAACGAATGAATATAAAGACAGCATCATGGGGAACCCCAATAATCTTTATGCATCTGATACCATTTTTTACTTTGGATTGCTGTAGAAGATTACCCAGTATCGGCGAGGCAATCCTCTATGGACAACACAAGGGAGAAAGTGTGATATAGCATGTATATATAGGAGTCATTAAAAATGATTACCAATCTAAATGAACAAATATGGCAACTTTCTATGGCTCCTTACAGGGAACGATGTGAATGACAAGTAATTCTATACATGCAGGTTTGCAAGTACTATAAATGAAGACGAAAATAGAAGTACTGACCAAAAGAGTATAATGAGCAGGAATAAATGATCCATTATCGGTAGTTATATGTACATCTGATCCATATCCATCTTTAAAAAGCTTGTCCCATGTATCTTGAGTTTCATTAGGGACACGATCAGACTTACCACATCCTCTATGAGTACTGGATTTCGAACAGATTTTACCAGGAGGAGGTGGAGGTGCTGGGATATTACGTGCATTATAAGCTGGAGACTTTTGATCATCATGAAAATCAAAAGTGTGTCTCGAGTCTTCTCCTTCTATTCGTATGTTAAAGCATCCGCCAAAAGATTCAGAACCTGAGGATGACAAGGGATAAGCAATTTCAGGTGATGCCATCAACTATCGGATCAAACTAATTAGTTATCGATAACAAAATGTCACGACTACCTAAGTAACGAAAAATGAAATTTTAAGACTTGTAATGTATGCGTAAGAATAACACAGGATTTCCAATATAACAATACGAAATGCAGTTGAAAAACTCAAACCAACAATCAAAAGTTAAGCATCTACCTTGCAGACTTGTAAAGGACTAATATTCCTTTTCTGAAAATTTCAAACAGATTAAGGGAATGGAAAGGAATAACCATTAGTATAAAAGTACAATACTAATGAACATTAAGAATCATTGGATAGCTTAAGGGCTACGAATTCAACATTAATGAATTACTTAAGGAAAGAAGAGAACAAATTCTACAAGTCAGTCTATATTGATTGTGTTTTCCCCGCCCTCCAACATACCTCATCTTCATCCCCATCCCTCTTAGCTTCATACCCACTACCCCATACCCCTAGATTATATATAAACGATTTTTGGATATTACTTTTTTCAAATACCGAACACAAAAAAATAAGTAAGAAATTCAAATATTTTCTTAGAGAACATTTTCCTTTGTGCAGAACACGCCGTAAGTTGTTGGTTATTTGCGCGGGATAATGCATAAGTACCCTTGAATTATGACCGAAATCTCAGCATAACACATTAACTTATCTAGGATCCTATTATCCCCCCCTCCGAACTCATTTTTTTTCCATATTTTCGTGCAGCTTTTGTGCTGACATGGCACCTTCAACTAGGTAAGATGGTTGTGTTAGTACACACGTGCCTGCTACGCGTGTACCTTTTTTAAAAAAAAAATATTATTGTTTTTTTTAAATCATCTTATTTTCTTTATTTGGTATTTAAATTAAGTTAATACACACAAATATTTTTAAAATTTTTTTGCCTTGTATTTAAAACTTCTTTTTTTTTACCTTCATTCATTGTTTTTTCTCTTTCATTTTTCTATTGATTTTATTTACTCTTTTTATTTTCTTTGTCTTTCCTTTTGATTTGATTTCAAATTTAATTCCAAATTTCTCGTATTTAAAATAAATTAATTTCGAAAGGATATCAAAATAAGTGAAGAAAAATTAAATAAAACATAAAAAAATTAAAACGTTAAAATTAAAGGACACTTTTTAATTATTTTTTTAAAAAAAAATACATATAATTTTTTAAAAAGTGAAAAGATAAGAAATTAATGAAAGAAAGAAAAAATAAAAAGTTTAAAGTGAGGAATAAGTTAAAATAAATATTTGGCGAAATGGTCTGGTGGATCTTTGTACTTGTATCTGTTTGTATTCTGGAACCTTCTACTTACCCCTTTGTCATTTGGACCCCTGAACCCATCCACATTTTAAACACACTTTTTGATGTGGCATCCTATGTGGAAAGAATCCACACGGAACGTGTGAAACACACAAAACAAGAGCGAGAGACACCTTAAAAAGGCAATAACGGTCAGATTTTGACCTTTAAAGACAATCTCTTCTTCCTTATTTTCACTCAACACCAGTGTTGTACAAATTTGAGCTTTTTTTCTCCTTCTTTTCTCGATCTTGTCTCTTCAAATTTTTTCTCTTTTATTTTTTCATTCGATTTACTCATATCTTTTTTTTGTGTGTGATTCTATTGTATTTTTGTTGGTTTGATTTTGTTGGTCTTCACGATGACAGTTAGATGTTTCTACTGTGGAATATATGCTGAACTAAAGACGTCAAGAACACCAACTAATCCTGGAAGAATGTTTTGGGGTTGCCAAAAATATTCATCTGGTAATGGGTGTGGATTCTTCCGATGGGCTGATGCAAATGATTCAACATGCCAAGAACATTACAACATCAAGAATCCATCAACGAATTCAGGGCAAGGAAGACAATCAAGACATAGAAGACAAGGAAGGCATGGAAGGCAAGGAAGACAAGGATCAAGCACTAGTATTGATATCACTGTTATTGTGATTGTTGTTATTTAGTTTCTAGCTGTTATTTTAAGATATATTGATTTGTACTAGTTGTTATTTAATAATGAAATGGAATAACAAAGACAATGGCCTCAATAGTTGACTGCATTTGCTTCAGAAATCTGAATAGCAACTTAATAACGTCATTGGCTTCATTCAAACACAAATTCATACACAAAAACAAAGTCTTCCCAATAGACTTAACACAAATTCATATACAAAAACAAAGTCTTCCTAATAGCAGAACCAAAACAGTTGGGATCAAGTCATTAATCAAAATAAAGTTAGTTGGGATCAAGTCATTAAGCTAAACAAAGTGAAATCTAATGTGTGCCTTGAGTGCTTGGTGTGGCATGAGTGTCTGTTGTGCCTTGAGTGCTTCTGTAACTCTCCTCTCGTAGCTGTCGTTGAGTAACTGCAGCTCTTCCCTTCCACCTTAGTTCATTGGGTTTGTAACCAAGATCAATATTGGTAGGAGTTGAACTTGACAATGTAGCACTATGTAACACCCTATCAGTATTTTCAGACTGAGAGAACAATAAAAATCTTCACTTAAAGATGAACTAATATCAATTAACGCAATTAAATGTGTTTAAATAATAAAATACATACCCTCTCAGTTACACTGCCACCTGATCCAAATAAGAGACCATAACCAGCTGTCTTTGCTTTTTTTTTGTCTTGATCTCTTATATCCAAGAGTTGCACCACCTCTCAAAGTTGTGCTAGTCTTTCTTTTTTGGCCAGCTGCACTAAAAGTTGATTGTTGAGTACTTAATGGAGTTGTTGTAGGCCTCACACCACTTGATGAAGAATTTGTATGCCTTCCACCAGATGTTGAGGCAGTTGTATCCCTCACACCACTTGATGAAGCATTTGTAGGCCTTTCACAAAATGTTGAGGTAGTTGCAGGCCTCACATCACTTGATGTAGCACTGATAGGCCTTCCACCAGATGCTAAGGCAATTGCAGGCCTCACACCACTTGATGAAGCATTTGTAGGCCTTCCAGCAAGTGTTGAGGCAGTTGCAGCACTTGGACCTGCATTTACACTTGATTGGCTTCAAATTGCAGCATTTGTAAATCTGAAGTTGCAGCATTTACACTCCAGTCTTTCTTTCAGTTTTCCCATGTATGCCTAGCAGACCATCTAATTTCAGCATTTCGCAATAATTCAATAAGTGCAAGATGAAGACCCTGTCAAACAAAGAACATTTGACATACAACAATGTTAAATATCAATTACCCCAGAAATTAACGAATAAATTTAACAAATAATATAGTAATACATTTTGCATATCAGACATCACTGTTAGTCCTTCACCTTCTGTAAGCTCCAAATCATGTTTGATGCACTTGAGAAATCAAGACCATGTGTCCTTGGTTTCTTTATCAACTATTGCCCATGCTATAGGGTACATCTGATTATTTCCATCTTTGGAAATGCAAGATAACAGTTCACCTTTACATACACTTTTGATAAATGCACCATCTAAACCAATAATCCTTCTACACCCTTCTTTCCATCCACTTTTTAAGGAACCAAGACAAATATAGATGCTCATAAACACCTATTTTCCTGGAATTGTGTTCTTGGATGTCCTAATAGATACAGTAGTTCCAGGATTTGTGGTCTTTAATTCCTCAGCATAATCATACAACCTAGCAAAATCCTCTCTGAAATCTCCCAAATGTTCATTCATAACTCTCAGTTTTGCCTTTCTACAGCTTGTCTTACTAACATACAAACCATACTACTTTTGTATCAAAGACTGAATCTGATATAGTTTGATGGTAGGCTCACTCATAATCCTCTCCTTGTAATGTTTACTAATCCAAATGGGGGTACACAGTTTGTTTCTTGTTCTTTTAAAACACTTGTGGACAGGAAAATATGTTTTAATACTGAAGTTTCCAGTGTTACCATCAATACTTCCAAGAATATGCCAAGGACAATCATTTTTCTTACACTTTGGCCTTATCATTTCCTTCTCATTAGGTTTCAACTTAGTATTCATATCCTTCTGAATAGAGTAAGTTTTCAGTTCCTCCCTGAACTCAATATGATTCAAAAAAACCATATACAATTGAAATAAAACTTTTTTAGTAGATGGATCAAAGTAGATCTTGGTACTTTTATTCCTAGGTGGTGGATCTACCACTTCATCATTCTCAACAGGATCCCATTCATCTTCATTAATATCACTACCAGGATCTGAGCTATCAAAATAAGGGTCATCACCACCCAAATTGCCTTTAAATCTCCCCCTCTTGTACTTATAATTTTCTTCGAAACCAGCATCTATACCTACAGGACCAGATGGTATCTCATCTAGATTTACTCTATCAGCCTTCTCTTTAATTTGTTCTTGAATGTTAGATTGCCTAGATTGAAACAACTCCTCATCCAAATCACTCAAATCATCAATATTTT
Source organism: Solanum etuberosum (assembly GCA_029582245.1). NCBI lineage: Eukaryota > Viridiplantae > Streptophyta > Magnoliopsida > Solanales > Solanaceae > Solanum > Solanum etuberosum. The sequence goes on along the minus strand of JAJONR010006180.1, from coordinate 21,918 downwards.
CATCAACATCATAGAGTGAATCGGAATCAGAATGTTCTTCAACTCTAGGGGACTGTTCTTCAACTCTAGGGGACTACTCTTCAACTAAAGGGGACTGCTCTTCAACTATAGGGGACTGATTTTGGTTTAAATGTCAATTTTCATTTTCATCAAATGGTTGAGATGAAGACACATCAACCCTATCTATTTGTGGGGAGGATGACAGATCAGCCTTGTTTTTGTGTGGGGAGGAGGACACATCAGCATTATCTTTTTGTGGAGAGAAGAACACATCAGCATTTAACATGTAATAACCACCCTTCTTGTTGACTCTACATCTAAATGTCTCAACATTTTCAACACCCAATTCCAGTGCTATTTTATGAAACAACATAATATGCAACTCATCTAAATCTATATTAATCTTTTCAAGACTAGTGATTCCATTGGCATACCTTAAAGTAGGATCAGATACAAACAACTCCCATAGTGAAATTGAAGTGTCACTATAGTTAAAGCCATTAACTTACCATGCCTGTAAAGTCAAAAGAAAAACAACTATAGTTAAAGCCATTAACTTACCAAGCCTGTAAGTAAAAATAATAAAAAGCCCTAATTTTTTTAAGGAAACAAGGTGTCAAGAATCTTATACACCTATGATATGTAATAATGGACCACTAACACTATCAATACCCAAGACAATTGACGAGAAAATAATATTAATTTTAGTCGAAATTGAGATTTTACGAATAAACCCTACAATCTATTTGAATTTACGAAATATGCCATTGAAGTCACTCGAAGTCATACATCCACTACAAAAGCATATTACACTAACATTAGACACAAACCAAAGTGAAATCCCCAAAAAAATTCAGAAAATCGAATGACAATCGATCCTAATATCAAAAAGATACGCACGAAGAAAATGAAAAAAATCAGAACTAACGCAAAAGGCAAGAACTTACACCGAAAATCGCAGTGGAACTGAGCTTCAACTGAGCAAAATCACAGAGGAACTGTGAGAAATCGCGGAGGGGAGAAGGGGAAAAGTCGTGAAGGTTTTGGAAAACAATGACTATTCTTAGTTCATATGAGTCATTAGCTACGTGGAATATAATATTCATACGTGGGTTAAAACTTTTTTTTTTTTTGGCCAACGTGTACGTGTTTGTGCAACAAGCACCATACCACATAAAAAAGTGTGTTTAAAATGTTGTGTTTGGATGGGTTTAGGGGTCCAGATGACAAAGGGGTAAGTAGAAGGGTCCAGAATACAAACAGATACATGTATAAGGGTCCACCAGACCATTTCGCCTAAATATTTTACAAAGAAAGAAATGAAAATAATTAAATATATATAAGTTTTTACTAACTAATTATGAAGTTACCAATTAAAAAAAAATATGTGTCTAATTTTTTTACTTATCACTTGCATTTAAGAGAGTGTGCAACACTCTCTATACCACGTCAGCTATTAAGGTGTACTTATTTCATTTTAAAATAATTAAAGAGTAATAAAATCTTAATTAAATTAAGATATGTTGCTATAATTTCAATCATAATTCAGAAATACTTGTGCATTATCTCTATTTGCGCTAATCAAGTTTTTGAAGTCAAAAGCTTCCTTTATGAGTGAAATACACTATTCCTCACAAATAAATGCCTTTCTTCAAGTTCAGTTTTAGACTAGGCCTTTTTTTTGAAGTATTATATGGCAATTATGTAACCACTGTACAATATAATAACACCCTTCCGGCGCCTACCAAACAAGAGGCCTCTAGTTAACAAAAAATAATCTGCAAAATCTCTTTCATATATTTTCCTCCTTCTCATATTAGTTGATTATCATAAAGAACTCAAATTTAATATAACAATAATCACTTTTCAACTATATTAATAAGACTAAAGTTCAATTACAATTCTCAAAAGTAAACTTAACAACTAAAATGGTAAAAGCCCCAAAACAAACATATAGAAATTAAATATTGAAAGTAAGGCTATGAATTGACAGATCGAAGAAGAGAGATGAGAAAATACACACTTCGGAAGGGAGATAAGGAGAACCAGACTTTCACATAACAATAAGTGTAACCTCTCTTTCTAACTTCTCTTCCTTTTAAACTAGTTGCTAATTGGTCCTGGATCCCAAATTAACTTTTTTGGCTCAATGACTGATTTTGTGACGTCAAAATTCATGTCGGGTTGGAGTTGATTCATAACAATCACTTTTCATTTTGCACGGTGCTTAAGAAATCATAAATAAGAAAATGATTTTACTAATTCACCCCTTAAAAAAATAATTATTGAGAATTTTAAATACAAACAAATGAGAATACTTTCAAAAAGAATTAATTGCAAGGGTAGTATAGGAAAAATTTAATTAATACTTTCTTGATTTAGTAAGATAGACAACTAATATGAGACAAATATTTTTAATATAATGATCAATTAATATAGGACGAGTATTAGACAAAAAAATTAAAGAACGGAATTACCGAAGATGAAAGATTCTAATTTTCAATAAATTTAAATGAAAAATAAACACGAAATCTTTCCCTATAAAAAAGGCAAGCTGCATGAAAAATTTCATCAGAAACGAAAAAAGAAAAAAGAAAAGAAAAAGAGAATGATATTAATGGGAAATTCAGTACATTTTATTGACCTTACATGATGAAATTAATGAAAATAATTAATTCACACATTTACCTAAATTAAATGTTGCTATATATATGTTGATGATATTCTTAAGAATCTTTTTCTTTCCCTTATTTTGATTTAAATAATGTTTTCGTAGAGGAGAGATAAATAAGGGAAAACTAACTAACTAAACATATTTTACTATCATATATATTCAATTTATTTCTAATTCAAAAAAAGTATTAATTAATACCACTTTTAATATTTATACCATATATTTTAAAATATTTAATTAGATACATAAATCTCTTAAATATGAAATTAAATAATTATCTTAAAATTTAAAGTCCTAGAATTTGTTTGTTAGTCTAATTATCTAAATCTTGATAAATGTAAGGCGTGATCTTGGGCAATAATTCCAAGAGGGAACCCAAATTTCCATAATTCTTTATGACTACCTTGTGAGGGTGTGCATCCATTTTGGCACCATTTGAGCCTAACCTATTTGTTGACAAAACCAAAAGAAAGACTCTTGAACCAAATTGTCCCTACATTCTCACTTAAAGTCCTTTTTGAAGCATTGTTATGTTTGATTAGCCAACTTAGGCCAAAAACCTAAGTTGGGAGTGTAGAAAGGAAGGATGAATGAAAGCCAAATGAAGGGCAAAGAAAGATGAAATGAGACTCAACTTTAAAGTTTGTTACAAAAAAAAGGAACACCTCCATCAAAAGGTACTTTAGAAGTTAACCGTTTTATACCCAAGATTACTTAACTAGCTAGAATTTTATAAAAACAACTAGATCAGTATTACGATCTAGAATAGGAGTCCACAACCTTAATTTCACATTCTTAATAATAAACACGAAAAAAATATTATAGTCAACCCTCTGTTTGCTGCACGGCACACTCCTCACTCCCATGTTCTCTCTTCCATATAGCATGTGAGCAATGAATAAACAAAAACAGGTCAATTCCTATTTAGTTTGAGCATATATATATATATGGATGACCATCTTCAATGATATCAATTCATACTCATACAGCCACTCTAGAGTTGTTCAGTGTTTCACCATTTCAACTTCAATTTAGGTCCTTCTCTTATTCTCTTTTAACTTTAATTTCTTTCCAACGTACAATATGTCTGTTACGTTTTGAAAAGGCATAATACATAAATATGTCTTTTAACTTAACCTCATTTCACATTTATGCCCTTTAATTTTGGTTGTGCACAAGTAGACACTTAAACTTGTATAAAGTTGAATAAATAGACATACACGTCCTCTGTGGTATCCTACATGACAATTTATGTCCTACGTGTATTATGCCACGTAGAACTCATGTGTCTACTTATTCAACTTTAAGTGTCTACTTATGGACACCCAAAATTTGAGGGCATAAATGTGAAATAAGATCAAGTTAAAAGACACATTTATATATTATGCCTTTTGAAAATGTGGCTGAAGTCTTCTCATTACTGTGCAATTTATTGAATTGAATTTGCTGCTAATTATGTACTAGTAGTATAGTCTCAATATTACTTGTGCATGAATTTTGAATAGAATTTGCTGCTAATTATGTACTTGTAGTATAGTCTCAATATTAATTGTGCATGAATTTTAATTAAATTTGTTGTTTAATCATTTTATATGATCCATTATTTTTCTGTTAGAATGGAGACATACTACTTCATTTGATGAATCTACCTGTGAAATTTTGGATTTTCAAAATTTGTTTAAATTTCTAAAGCTATATTAATTCTAGGGGTAGAATGGAAAAATATTTAATTAATTCTATCTTGATTTAACAAGTAATCAAGTAATATAGGACAAATACTTTTAATAAAATATCTATTTAATTTGGGATGGAGGTAGTACTATTTAAGTGATTATGGAGGTTAACATAAACATGACTCTTAACTTGACGTCAGCTTGTAACTATGACCTTTAATTTTTGGTGTGCACAATTAGGTACTTAAACTTGTATAAAATTGAACAAACAGACACATTTGTCCTACATGGCGATTTTGTGTCCTACGTGACATTTTATGTGTATTATGCCATGTAGGACACGTGTGTCTACTTGTTCATTTTTATACAAGTTTAATTTTAGTGTCGACTTGTGCACACTCAAAGTGGAAGGGCGTAGTTGTCTGCTGAAGCCAAGTTAAGGGTCTTGTTTATGGATATTATCTTATAAAAGTATTGTAATCACACATATATTATAAAAAATTTAGAATCATTAGTTTTTAAAATATTCCTTTCTTTCTACATTTGGAATCAGAGTGAATTTTTTTTTTTTTTGCATGGTTATTATAATTATAGCTGTTTGGTCAATTTTTTTTCTTATCAAACAGAGTTTATTTTTTAATATAAAATGAGGTGTTTAATCATTTTTTTGGGAAGAAGTAAATGTTTATGGAGTAATAGAAGCTAAAAGTAGTTTTTGCTCCTTTTTTTTAAAAGCTCCTTTGAGAAAAATATAAAAACATTTTTAAGAATTTGATCAAATACTAATTGTTACTCATAAGTATTTTTATAATTTATTAATCAAACACAGACGACTTCTTACCAAAAAAACTTGATTTTTCATTTTTTTAAAATAAACTAATTTTGAAAACTCGATAAACATGCTAAATAATATTTTGACTTGAGTAGTGAGTCAATAAGTTGATTGATAAATGGAGAACCTACAAAATTAAGCAAACATATATATATATATATATATTTATAACTTAGCGATTCTTTCAAAAAATTATTTAACATAGCTATACTTATGATTTTATAGCAAATTTCTCCCCTCTCTCACTCCCTCCTCTCTCCCTTTCCTCTCTCCTCTGACGTTCCCTTCTCGCCCCCTCTTTCACTTCCTCTCTACAATTTATTGTGTGAATCTTTCTTCTTCTCCTCCTCCTCTATTTCTTATATTAATACAAAATTTCATTAAAGGTTTATCTGAATTATTTTTATTTGCACATGCATGTGGTTCTTGGTCTTTAATATTTTCTGGGTGACTGCTGATTGTTAATCCATTTTTTATTGAACTAACATCGATACATCAAAATTTTCCACTCTGGATTCTTGATCATTGTTCAATGTTTGAATCTTCTCTTCTTCTTATATTATGTATCAACAAAAATTATATCTATCTGTAGATCAAACAAACTCATACACTTATTATCAAATTGTATTTTCTTAGATTGATACAACCAATTATATTTCATTTCTCATCCTTGGACATTATGTAGTGCAGGTTAATGATGTCGACAAGAAGTGTTCAACTTGTTTGCTTACTTATTTGTTCTCTGGCCATCAGCAAAACTGATTCTACAAAAGCGAATGAATTACTGAAACAAGAGGAAGGTGCAGATCATGCATATTTTGTCGATAAAACAATTGTTGAAAATGCTGTATCAAAAGGAGCAGGTTGAATATATATACGTACAAATTAAATCTGACTTAAAAGTAGAAAAATTCATGTTGTAGTTGCATAAAGAGTGTTGTTTTACTTGCAGTTTGCTTGGACGGATCACCTCCAGCGTACCATCTTGATCGAGGATTTGGACATGGACTCAGAAACTGGATTATTCTACTCTCAGTAAGTTTAACATAACATAATAGAAGTTAAACTCTTTCTCTGGTTATTAATTATTGAGATGCGCTTGCTTTCTGCCAAGTTTTTAAATGTTTCAAATTGAGCAGCCTCATTTAATCTCTAATTTCAATCCGTTTTAAGACTCTCTATTCATATTGATGTAATGTATGTTCTTATATTGAAGACATGAATTATTATCTATTTTATATCTTTAAAGATTTCTCTATGCATTTATAACTTGAGTTGAAATTCAAATTGTGATTATAAAACTTAAAAATCACAATATATTAAAATTATTAAGATTAAGCGGGTTAAATTGGGCGAATCAAGACTCAACCCGTGTTTAAGCCCAAAGTAAACTTGGTCGAGTCAGGACCCAACCCAATTTGTGTTTCAACTCATTTTAATATTTTTAATTTCAACTCAACCCGCCCACTTGACACCCCTGAGACATGCTTGCTTTCTGCAACTTTCACTTTGTAAATAGGGAGGAGCATGGTGCAGAAACACGACAGACTGCCTAAACCGTTCCAAGACTGACTTGGGTTCTTCAACACTTATGCTGCCATTTATATTTTTAGGCATTTTCAGCAAGAGCAAAAGAGAAAATCCAGGTTAATTATTTGATAATCTAGAATGAACAGAATGGAAAGTTTAATTTGATTGAGAAATGCTTATATGATTGATCATAAATTGGTTATATTTTATTGTAAATCGTGCAGATTTTTACAATTGGAACAAAGTCTTTGTTAGGTATTGTGATGGTGGATCTTTCACTGGAGATATCGAATACGTTGATCCTGTATGCTCTTTTTCGATCTATTTCCTATTTTAAAAATCTCTCTGAATGTGTGTTTGTGACATTTCTTTATCGATGTGTTTTTTGACAAGACAACATTGAACTATTCTCACATCCTACATTAATGTTTAGGCTACCAATCTTCATTTTAGAGGTGCAAGGGTATTTGATGCAATAATTGAGGATCTTTTAGCAAAAGGATTAAAGGATGCCAAGAACGTACGTATGTTTAAATTATAACTGAAATAGTAGTACTTGTTATCGTTCGTTGTAAAATCCTGAGACAACTTAATAATTGCAGGCTATTCTTTTTGGCGGTTCTGCTAATGGATATCCAGCAATGCTATACTGTGATCACTTCCACAGTTTATTGCCTAAAGCTCATAGAGTGAAATGCTTGGTTGATGCTGGTTATTTTATCCTCGTGTAAGATATATACACGTTGTATTTCCTATATAAGATAATGATTCGACATGCTAATTAAGAACCATACCGCGTACTAACTAATGAGATTTCCTTTTTTGCTACTTATAGGAAAAATCCCCTGCTAGCAAATGTGTTTGAGTCCATCTTTAGAGATGTTGTTACTCTACATGTAAAATCATTTGTTACTCTACATGTAAAATCATTTATCTCTTTCATTTACTTTACGTACGTTGAAGAAGATCAGAGAGTTCATTATGTATATATTGAGTTGTAGGGATCTACTAAAGTGTTACCAAAATCATGCACTTCAAGAATGAAACCGGAATTGGTACGTCTTGCAGTTCAATTATATTGTCATTATTTATGTTTTCTGAACTAATACTCTGCAGTGTTTCTTCCTAGAAAACATACAACGACATATCAAGACGCCATTTTTTACTGTAATGTCAGCATTTGATAGTTATCAGGTACATATATAACGATTTATTTCTCCACGCGTTTAATTATACTTACGATATAGTGATAATTCAGTACTATATTCTTCCTTTTTTATTTGAAATTTCTAAATGATATGATTTTCAGGTGAACAGTATTATAGGCTCTGATATCGGCGAATACATTCAAGCTAGAAATTGCACTGAAACTCAGAACAATGGCTTCAAAGGTTTGCACACTCTCGAATAGTTACGTTATAAACTCTACTTCTTCTTATATTACTCATTAAAAGTGCCCGGGAAAGAAAGAAAACATTAGTGTACTTCTTTTTCAATCGAAAATTGCATAAGATTAAGGACAAGAGCATTCTTCCTATTTTCTTAACATGATGTGGTCATTTACAATACATTACTACTTGTTTATTTCAGACTTGAGGTCGGAATTTCTAAGAGCTTTGCCCAAAGCAAATGATCCAAAACAAAGAGGAGCTTTCATTGATTCGTTTAATCGTCATACACAGCTTGAACTATGGTGGAATAAAATCAATGCCACTCCGGTTAATAATCAGGTAAGACATTATTTGCCAAACCACCTTTATTCTCCCCATATCCCACTTGTGGAATTTCTTCATTGTATAATGTGTGAATGGATAATGGTACATAGAATAAAGATTGGTGAATTAAAAATGTGAAAGTGCTGCAAGTATTCATGAAGTTATTCCATTCATGAAAGATGAATGCAACCTTTCGTATTTCTAGGCTACCTTTTCACATATCATGCATGAATCATTGTGCTCACCTATAAGCTATAAATATCTGAATTTTTCTCACATATTGAAACAAGTTTTTGAAATAAGTTTACAAGAAGAAAAACACTACATAGTAAGAAAACAAGTTTCTGCTTTTTCAAAAACTTCAAGTGTGATTACAAGCCATTGAGTGGTTCGCTGGACAACAAATTTGAGGCACTGCTATTTGGTTGTCGTGAGTCATTTTATCCTGGGAGGATATATTTTATAACCTCGGGTACTTGAGGAAAATAATTTCCTTAAAGAAACTCTGTGAATTCAGAGGACTTGACTCTTCTTCCTTTTATCAGGTTGATTATATGATTTTTGTTTCCAAAATTTATTTAACTTCATATTATATATTTCATTATTTGTATGAAATTTGTTTGAAGTTATTTTGTTGGAAAAATAAATTTTGCACTAGGAAAACTTAACAATTACTTAACATTTCACTGGCTATGTTGTTGAGGATTCATATCAGTAGCTATAGATTCTTGAGTATAGTTTTGGTTGACACTGCTAAAAGTACAATGTGAAACTACCTTCTTCTTCTTATTTTTGTACTCCTTCCATCTTAATATATGTGGGATACCTTTTTTTATTTTGAGATTCAAATAAGTCTTTTTTTTACCATTATTTTTTCATATATGTTTTAAATATCTTGAATTATCAAATATTGTAACTTGTAGTATTATTTTTTACTAGTTTTCAAATAAGTAAATTTTATTTCAATCAAAATTAAACTGTTCGTCTCTTGAAATTCAAACTGTGCCACATAAATTGATACATAGGAAGTATTTACTACATCTTTCGTATTATTTGATGTTTAAATAAATCAATTCAATAATGTATTGTGATTATTGATAGCGTTTGAAATTTTAGTGAAAAAATAGGAGTTTATTTCATGATATTAATTAGATGAAATGTTGATGCAGACTACAATAAAGGTATTTGGTGATTGGTATTATGATCGAAAATACTCTTATGTGATCGATGAGCATGACTTGCCACTCCCCGTTTATTTATACAACAACGGTACTCTCAAGTCTCGTGGATAATTTTGTTACTATATCAACAAGTAATTTTTAAGTAGTATCATTTATGTTAAATTCTATTCAATACAATAAAAGAAATTTGTTGTCGACTTTCAAATGTATATGAAATAGTTGCTAATATATAAAAACTATTTTCTCGACACTTAGATTGCACGTGTATGCAGAGTCATGACGTAGTACTTGATTTTATTTCTCAAAAATACATATAACGAAAGCATATCTTGCATTATTTGCTGTCAATTTATTTAGAGATGATAGGGTAAATTTCACATGTGAATAATGTAACTGTTACTTATTTTCACAAAACTCACTTAATTATCTTTTCTACCACAAAAAGTCACTAAAATTTGAGTTACTAACTAAAAAATCACAAAAAAAAAAAAATACTAAAAAAAAAAGTATGCTAATTTTTTTTTGCTCGTATTTGAAAAAAATAATCTAATAAATAAAAATTGTGACGAAATATTTTGATTCATTAATAAAGAAGGTCCTTAGATCAAATTTGATTTTTGAAAAAATTCATTCAAGAAGCTCTGATCTGATCAGATCTAACCCAATCCAAAATTAAAATTCATATGAAGAAAGATCACATCAAAAGAATGGAACAAAACCTTGCTTCCCTTTTAAGTAGAATTTTTTGAAGGAACTAATTGGACTGTAAAGAATCTATACCCTTAGCTTAACATAGAAATTGTGTTAAATATACTGATTTTTTAACATTTTACTTTCTTCATATTGATTTGAGTTTTGAATTTGAATCGAATTAAGTGGGATCTCTTTAATTGTATTTTTATTTACTAGATTATTTTTTTTAAAAAATAGCGTAATTTTTTAAAGCATTTTCCAACTTTGTGAAAATAAATAATAGTTACGTGACATATATGGAATTTATCCTTAGGGATGTGCAATGGGGTGGGGCGAATGCAGAGTGGGTGGGTTTAAGGCTATGTGAAGCGGGGCGGGTTTAAGGTTGTGCGGGGAAGATGGGATGCGGGGCGAGTTGAAGTGGGTTTTTAAAAAAAATAAATGCGGGGCGGGGCGGGGCGGGTTGCGGGTATATGTGATTTTATATGGGTTCAAATTTAATTTTAACTTTTTACATGTTATAAGAGTGATAGAACATTATTTATTAAGATAATTTCTATAAATCTACTAAAATGTTCAAGATAGTAAATGAAAATGGTTCAACAAAAAAATCTACTATAATGTTCAAGATAGTAAATGAAAATGGTTCAACAAAAAATAATACAATTTCTTACATGTTTTCCAATTGACCTCTAAAAATAAAATTTTAAGTCACTATCCTATTAAATTAATACAACTTAATGAAGAAAGAAAATATTAAAAAAGTTATGCGGGGCGGGGTGAGGCAGGTTGAAAATAAAAAAAATTATCATGCGAAGCGAATTAAAAATTTTACGGGTTAAACTTAACCCGCCCAACCCTATCCCACACCACCCCATTGCCATCCCTATTTATCCGATAAAGATAATAACATTATGGTACTTCTCTGACTACTTTGTGTTACCACATTGAACCTTTGCATGCGATCTCCAATTAATAAGGTTGAATTGTCGTTATCTGTTATAACTAATTATAGGGCTTCATGATAACATGCGGGGGCGTCAAAAGAATATGAAAAATCGATTGAACTTAATCGATTTATATCATTTCTTTCAATAAAATTGTAGACTTTTATTAAGTGTTTAACCGTCTCGAACAATTGGGATGGTCTTTTTAATTATAAAAAAAAAAAAAAAAAATCGAATCGAACCGAATAATCTTACGCGTATGTAAACATATTTTATATATTAACAATATGTTAAATTTAATATATAAATATATTTTATAACATTTTTCAAATATAAATATAACCTAGATCCTAGGCCTCTCTGTTGACTGGACGACTTTGGGTCTTTGCTCTTTAATTAACATTTAATTAATTAGGTTTAAAGTTAAAAGATACTATAATAGATACTCCATCAAACAATATGACAAAATATATGCAAGCACTACTATTAAATGTTTAAGATCAAACAATATGCCAACAAGGTTTTACATTTTTGACTTTTTGGTGAAGAATTGAAGGATTTCTTCAAAAATATACTTGCGAAAGAAATATTTTAATAATAATATATTTTGAGGTGATATTTTAAAAGTAAAAAAATCAAAAATTAACTAAACTATACCGATATCGAACAATACCAAAGAGAAACCGATATGATATGATTTTAAAAAAAATCTATTTTTGGTTATACATTATAAAATACCCTAAAAATTGGGATGATATAATTTTTTCAAAATAACCGACCGAACCATTTCATTGAGATCCTTATTACCATCCCTTTTAATATTTGCAACTTGTTTTTTGACAAGTTCGTTCATCTGCATATCTACAATATTCTTGAAGATGAAATGTGATCCAACAAGATTACTCCATTGTAAAATACATATTGAACTTGCAATTATTTTCTATCTTAAACTTGAATGTCTTTTTTGTTCATTTGAATATATTCTTTAATTTTATTTTCCATAGCAAATGTTGCATAGTCACTAAGGGTTTCATTTGGGTTGGATTGAGTTGAGCCGGCCCCTATCGATTTCGATTTCGATTTGAGATAAGATAAGCAAATGTTGCATAGTCACTAAGGGTTTCATTTGGGTTGGATTGAGTTGAGCCGCTCCTATCGATTTCGATTTCGATTTGAGATAAGATAAGCAAATGTTGCGTAGTCACTTTCTCCTCGAAGATCAAGACTAATTTGCGATGTGAAGATATTTTGAGCAGATAGATAAAGAACATGTTAAATGTCAATTATGTGGTAGATTATATAAGTATAACTCCGGTGCATCGAAATATTTTTGCTGAGTGATTTATTTAGTCACTTGGTGAAAATACTTGTAGTTGAACTTTGAATTTACAAGTTTATCTCAATTTATATTTCTCCATCAATGTTAGCCCACTTAGCCATATAATTTGTATGTTTTATAATTTATAATGTGTTAGTCGATTAAGTTTGTATATTTTAATTTGCAATGTACTATCCATATAAGTTTGTATGTTTTTGAATTTGTGATGTTGTCAATTTAAGTTTGAAGTTTTATTTTCAATTTTTTATGTAGCATTGTATCACACTGTCAATATTTAGGACTTAAATATTTAAATAAATTAACGAAAATAATATATTTCATAAAAGAACTCATATAAGTCTATGTCCTTACTATAAAACATAATGAGATAAATCCTCACACATATATAAGAACTTTTTTTTTTTTTTACTCAAGAACGGAAGGATTTTATTTAGTATATAAGATCATTCATTACAAAAAGGAACTGATCTATATGTAGCAGTTCCAATAGCATCTCTAGCTAGTGCATAAGTTACAAAAGATGGAGATGCATCAAAAACATTTGGTTGGTTTTCATCCATGTGATCCTTTGATATCCTTCTGTGGGTTGCTAGAATGTCCGCTACCATATTAGCCTTCCTCGGAATATGCTTCATTGTTGGCTTTCCATCTCCAGTAGTAGCGACCTACAATCAACATAGATGTGTGAGAATATCGAGTTGTTACTATTAAGGTTATTCAATAATACCTGTGAGTCAGTTGCCACCAGCAGTTGCTTAATAGTTTTCCCTTGTGCTAGTTTCAATCCATGAAGCAGGGCTAATAATTCTGCATGGTGAGCATTGCCGACTTTGACTTTACAGGAGAACCCCGTTATCCATTTGCCTAGGTTGTTTCTTATTACACCCCCCGTACCTCTGTTAATTGTATTTGTTTCAAAAGAGCCATCTATATTAAGCTTAACATATCCCTCCGGAGGCCTACTCCAGTGTATTGGAATCATACGCTTTGGAGGAAAAATTTTAGTGGGGTTTGTAAGGTGATAATATTCTAGGGCCCTGAAGTTAATTTCTTGTATGATGTTAATAGGGTAGTTAGCATTTTGATTTTTAAATAACTTTATGTTCCAATTTTTTCAGATATTCCAAAGGATAAAGGGGGTTAGTATAGTTGTAGGCACGTTTTGGTAGTTATTGACTCGGGTAACTGTTTCAGATCGACATAATTTAAAGATTTCGCTATGGAAATCCTGATTGTTTATAGATATACCATAGTTATCCCATGTCTGGGTGGCTTCTGGACAATCCAGAAAAACATGGTTTGTATTTTCTTCTATATTGGTGCATAAGTAGCAAGTATTTTCGGGGATTATCTTCCTAAAGTGTAAAGCAGAGGCAGTAGGAAGCTTATTTGATAGTAGCAGCCATATGAAGAATTTTATTTTGTTTAAGTTTTTATTTTTCAAATCCAATCATAGTTTATGTTGTGGTTTTCATTTGTATGATTATTTGCCAGAAAGATGTTGTAAGCACTTCTAGAGCTAAATTTGCCGTCATTGCTAAGGTTTCAATAGAAGGTATCCTTTTTAGGATTATATAATTGGATATAGGTGTTTAGAATAGTTTCCTTAATGTGGCTGGGAATATCAAAGGATAATTTAGAAAGATCCCAAGAATTATTGGAGCGTATGTGGGAGACTGGGAGATGTATATATTGTTCTGTAAGGGGGCCTTGGATAGTTTCTCGGAGGGTTGAGGTTTCCTCAATCCATTTATCTTCCCATAGGTGTACCTCTTCCTCATTGCTAATATTCCAAGATATACCTTTTCTGAATAAAGGGTACGTTTTAACGAGACTTCCAAATATAAGTGTCGTAGGGGTGACATTTAGCTAAAAGGAGATTGTGACCCTTATTTTTATATTTTTTTTCTAGGACTCTTACCCAAAGAGGGTTCTTGTTATTGCTAAATCTCCAATTTAAATTTGCTAGGAGGGCAAAAAAAATTTCATTTGTTTTTTGAAGTCCCAGCTCCCCTAGCTTAGTGGGAGAAGTTACTCAGTCCCAATTAGCTAGGTGTAATTTTCGCTTTTCAGGAGTTGAACCCCAAAGGAAATTTCTTTGAATACGATCGATATAATCACAAGTTCCTTGAGGCAATAAGTTACATTGCATGTCATAATAAGGGATAGAAGCTAGAACCGATTTGATTAGCGTGGTTCTTCCTGCCAATGATAATAGTCTAGCCTTCCATCCTTTAAGTTTGTTGTTCATGTGGTCTATGATGTATTGATAATCCGCGCTTTTGGGGTGATGATTTGTAATTGGGAGTCCTAGGTATTTACCCATTTTATCTGATTGGCGAATGTTTAAAATAGTTGATAGGTTATTACGATCTTCCATTTTAACATTTGTCGAAAAAATTACTGAGGATTTATTGAAATTTATTTTTTGCCCCGGTTGTTCTGCAAAGGTATTGAAGATATGAATAATAGTAACAACATTTATGGAATCTGCTTTTGTTAGGAGAATTATATCGTCAGCAAAGAGAAGGTGTGAAATGGTGATTCCTATTCTTCCAACCCTTACTGGTTGCCTCTCCTGAATGACATAGTTTATAAGTCTCAAAAGTGACTCCATGCATATTATAAATATGTAGGGGGATAATGGGTCTCCCTGCCTAATACCTTTGCTAGGGAGGAAATAGTTTGTAGGTTTCCCATTCACAAGTATAGAGATGGATGAGGTTGATACGCATGACATAATGAGGGATATGATATTCGCAGGAAAGTTAAGGATTGCCAGGGATTGTCTAATGAATGACCATTCTAGTCTATCAAAGGTTTTTTCCAAATCTATTTTGAGAAGCATTTTGCCAATTTTCCTTTTGATCTTTGATAGGAATGTACTGCTTCTTGAGCTATAATAACATTATCGACAGCTCTCCTTTCGGGGATTAAGTTGCATTGTTGCGGACTGATGCTTTTGTCTAGGTAAGATCTAATTCTATTCACTATGATTTTGGTAATGGTCTTGTAAATTGTGTTACAAAGACTAATGGGTCTATAGTGGGTGATTTGTTCGGGATTGTTGGTTTTTGGTATTAGACATATGAAAGTCTTATTTAGTTCTAGAGGAATTTTGCAGGCATTGAACTCTTTCGTGCAGGTGGCTACTACAGTTTCCTCAGTGTCCTTCCAAAAAATTTGGAAAAAGATCGGATGTAGACCATACAGACCAGGGGATTTTAGAGGTTGGAAAGAAAATATAACATTTTTTATTTCTTCTATAAGTAGCGGTCTTCCTATGAAAGTTTTTTCCTACGAAGATAATGCATTGAGACATGGAGGAGGGATGATTAGGAGACTTTGCTTTAGATCTGTTGAGTAGATCTTCTAGTAGTGGGAGAGAATTCACTAATAGTCACAGAATCGAAAGTCCAATTCCCACCGAATCATTAAGGCCTAAGATCCTGTTTCTACGTCTTCTGTTGATGGTGGAGGCATGGAAATTTTTTGTATTTGCATCACCATCATTAAGCCATTGAACTCTTGATTTAAGTTTCCAAAATTCCTCTTCTCGAATAAGAACTTCGTTAAAATCGTTAATAAAGGTGTTTTCTAGCTCATAGTGAAAATGATCTTTATTATTAGGGTCCATTTGTTGGAGACCTTTTAATCTTTTAAGGATTTTATTTTTTTGTTTGAATATATTTCCAAAGGTTTCCTTATTCCAATTATTTGTTGTATTGATGAAGTTCTCGACATCAGTATTGTAATCTAAGCTATGGTTCCAAGAATTTTTTACTATGTTTAGGAAGTCAGGGTGTCTCATCCATATAGTTTCTAGTCTAAAGATTTTGTTTGGTTTAGCATAACATTAATAATGTTAAGGAGTAACGGACAATGGTCAGAATGTGTCCTAGGTAGGTGGTGCACGTTTGAGTAAGGGTATAGGTTTATCCATTCCTGATTTCCAAGAAATCGATCCAGCCATTCCATGATTAGAGTTTTGTTGTTGTTATGCTTATTTGTCCAGGTGTATTTCTGGACCGTGAAGACAAGATCAATCATATTCATATTGTCTAGGCAGTCTATAAAGTTCGAGCATTTTTTATTATTTATAGGTCTTCCTCCTAATTTCTCTAACGAGCTTGTGATTTCGTTGAAGTCCCCACAAACTAGCCAACGACCTTTTATAGTAGTGGCTACATTTCTCAAGTTATTCCAAAGAATTTTCCTAGATTTATAGCAATTCTTGGCATATATTATGGAAAAGAACCATTTAGGGGGTAGTTGTACTTACCATAATAGTTGCGTGTATTTCCTGCTCCGTGAGGACATAGGGTTCAACTGTGATCTCTGAGCTTTTCCAAAAAAGTGCGATGCCACCTGAATATCCTATAGTAGGGACCTGAATGACATCAATGAAGTCTAGAGCTTGAAGTAGTTTATCATGATCCTCCATTCTTGTTTCAGTAATGCTAATACCAAGGGACTGTTCCATTCCATTAGTACTCGCAAATTGTTCATGAAGTTGGCATTGTGCGCTCCTCTACAGTTCCACATTAGGATCTTCATTGATATGTCTTCTTGTTGTCTTGAAGACCCTCCTGGAGTTAGTGACATCTCCATATTAACTATTGATACATTCTTGGACGCTTCTTCATTAACATGCCCTGTTTGGGACTCTTCGTGGGAATGGCTAAAACTACATATTTTGGAGTTTTGAGGGTATTGTAGTAGCGTATGTTCAATGATGTTTTGGTTATTTCTTTTGGGACTCTGATTAGGAATTTCTTTTCGGTATTTTGGGGCATTTCTAATGTCAGGGGGTTCTTCAAGAGGAGAGGTTGTATAAGTGGTTCTAGGGTGTTTTGTTCCTCTTCTCCCAGGGCTGGAGACATACTGTGGGGAATAGGGGGTGGTGATGCTCTCATTTGGACTTGTGGGACTACTTGATCTTCCATGTTTTCGTCTTCCTCGTAGTCTAGAGTCTCCTTGTTGGGTTGAAAGGAGTTTTGTATGTCTATGATTTGTTGTAGCGACGAGTGCACGAAGCTGTTCAATTGGTGTATAAGCGAGAGATGGTGCATACTCAAGTTGGAGAGGGACGATGGGAGGTGGGGACTGTGGTAGAATTCTAATGTCGACAGTTCATGTGTTAGTTCTAGTTGTGTTGCAGTTAGTCTTATGAGGCTCCCCGTCAATCTTTCCTCTATTAGAAGAGGTAATGGATTAACGTTATTTTGAGACTGAGGTATTTCGTCCATCCCCTCCAAATTCACATAGGTCGGGGCCTGGACAGCATGGGGATAGGTCGATAAGAGGTGGGGGTTCTGGTTTTGTTAGTTTAGGTCGAAGGGGATCAGAGGATTGATCCGGTGTTGGAAAACTGGATGGCGTAGGACGTAAGGTGGCACCTCTGCCATCTGGGGGAATTGATGAGGGTCGTATGAGTAAGTCGGAGGGTAGTCATTCGGGAACATTAGAGGTATGGGGTTGTGGTAGGTTGGGCTGTTCCTTATCAGTTGGTGGGGTATGTGATGTTGGTTGCTCATATTTGAAAGTAGTATGCTTTGTATTTGCATAATGTTTTGTTGATGGTTGTGGTAATGTGAGTAGTTGTATTTCGACATTGTTCGTTGATTCTTGTTTGTGAAGGGTGTTGGTTATGTCTTTGTCAGGGGTAAGATTTATAGTGATATTATTTTTTGGTTTAGGATTTCTATTGTCCATAATAGGTTGTACTAGGAGATTGTGTTGTACCTTATTTCCATTTGATATACGTGTTTCATTGGTAGTCTTTTGAGTTGATTTGTAGATGAGGTTGTCATTTAGAGATAATTCCCCATTGAGGTAATGTTAGTATCTGGTGGTTCAATGTCCCTATGTTCTAGTTCTAATTCAACCAGAATTGTTTTGTGTAGTTTGTCAGGTATGGCTGGGAGTAATTCCTGGTGAGAGGTGATGCTATCCTGGTGAGAGGTGAGGCTATCTCCCGAAAGTATGGGATTTGATTGAGATATTTTATTTATTTTGATTGTAGATTTAGATATAGTAGGTAGGGGATGTGTCGTTTTTGGGTTTACTTGCTATTTCAGATCTTTTAGGTGTAGGTGCGTACGGAATCTCCACGTTGGATGTATTGAGATCATTTGAACCGAACTTGGATATCAAGTTTTTGACGTGGCTGGAAATATTCTTGTTTGGCGACGTGGCTTTGGTTTTTTTCCCCAGATTTGGAATCTGTAATTTTGGTGTGCATTTGTGTAGTAGCATCAATTTCCATTTTTGGAATTTGTTTTTTTGGAAGCATTTCTGTGTTTGGGATAGGAATGTTCTGGGTATATTCATTAATGTAGGGATTTATTGGTTTCATTGACTGAGAAAATTGATTGGTTTGCACATTTTGGTATGTTTGTTGGTTGTCTTTCTATTCCTTTTTGGGTAAGTTACTGTCATCCAACCTTCATTGTCTTTTGATGGAGAAGATGTTCTGTTTTCTGGAACTTCGGATTGATTTGGGTTTCTAGAGGTAGAGGGGGTATTAGATGGATTACGGGGACAGGTGTGAACAAGGTTCCCAAGTCTTCCACATGAGGTGCATAGAGGAGAAGATGGTTCATATTGATTTTTTTGGAGGTGTGTTCCTATTAGGTCTTAGCTAGTGGGGCAAGGATACATAATCTAGCGTATCTACCCCTAGAGGTGTTCATTGTAACTGTGTCGATCTTTAGTATGGTTCCTATTTGACTTCTTATTTTCTGGAGAATATTAAGGTCATAGAATTCCGTTGGTAGCTCCGGTAATCTTACCCAAACTGTTGAGAAATTTAGGTGTGCTGAGGTAGGATTGAATTTTGGTTCCCACTTACGTATAGATAGGAATTGAGTTCCTATGAACCATGGTCCTTGGTGTAGTATTTTTTCATAGTTTTCAAGCTTTGTGAGTTTGACGAGGTAGTAGTCTTCACCTAGGTCGATAAGTCTTAATTCCTCCATAACTTTCCAAATGGTTTGTAATCGATTTTGCTGGTGTAGGTATCCCATTATTTTTCCTACTAGTTTGATGATCATTTCATTTTTCCAGGGGTTGTAGAGGAGGTGTTTGTTGTTTGTTGTTAAAGGGATGAAATTGGGATGGGTCAGGGGTTTATCTTGTTCATCTAGGAAGTTTATTTTGTCTAAACTTTATGTAACGTAGTTAATGTCTGGGTCTTCTATTTTTGAGAGTAGAGATTCCAGGAAACTTACTTTGGTATTCTGTGTTGTAGTTGCAGGATCCTTCTATTTCTTTGTGCTTCTTTGTAGTAGATCATTTTCTTGCTTGCTCATTTCCTGATCTTCATTTTCCATGTCCTTGTTGAAAGTGATTGTTACAATTATAGAAGAACTTACATAAGTCTCTGTCTAGTTATGATATTTGAAGACACATATTTCATAAAATTCATTCATGTGACTAGGGGTTATAAGGTAGAAACTGTCTTCCGAGCAAAATTAACATTTGACCTTTTAGCCTAATATATAGGGTTGTTTCAATAGACAAAATTTGTATGACATTTAATTTAGGCAGAGTGTAAATTATAATTAAAATCCTATGGCTTAGATTTATCCCACAATCTAAGTGATAAAGAAGAGCAACTATTTCTAAATGTCGAGTAGCCTCATGATTATAAATGTGGTGCACAACACACTCACAAGTAAGACTCTATTACATACGACTTGTGAACTCACTCGAACAGAATTTGTTCAAATACCAAGTTTGTTATGACCCAAACTAGGGGAGGCACAACAAGCATTCAGTACCTTATTTGACTGAGCTAGCTATTGAAACATATAGTAAAGGAAATAGTGAAGGTCGATAAGGTCGTCACAATAAACTGCTGAAACAAGATGATTGGACCAACAAAGTCACAACAACACTAATGACATAATGAAAACACCGACATTAATGCTTACTTAACTAATAAAGAACTAGTAAGCCGACAAGGCTACAAATGGAAATCTAAAAGGACTCAATATAGCACGTCCACAAGTCTCTACAAATACTATAGATTAATTTATCCAGGACAATCCGTAACAACACCGAATGACTGTACACAATAACTTAAGTATGTAAAACCTATAGACAACAAATAGCTTCAGGAAGAATGAGGCTTATCAACCCTTAACTGAGACAACATCTCTACTGCAAGGATTGATCAGGACCTCTGTCTGAACCCGCACCATCTCCAGGCAATAGGATGTTAGTACGAATGAAAATATATTAGTATGTAAAGACAAAAGTAGAATTATAAATAGTTATGGTAAAAGGGTGGTAGAGATATCACCTGAAACTGAAACTCTGATAACCACGACAGGCAAAAAATTGAACTCAAATACTCAAATTTGTATAAAATGTTCATAAGACAATGTAGATGAATACGTATACATATATGTGCATATGCATTAATCCTCATCTGACCAACTGCTACAAATGGTGGCATGTTCTGTAGCTAGGACCTATTCCCTTCCTATCATAGTTTGGGGTAGATGCATATAAAATGTCATGATATGAACTTTGAATCCATATAGTATACCATAATAGGAACTTAGCCAATTTGGGGTCTTTCATACTTAAAATCTACTCGTGACTTCATTTAACTCTCATACGATCATGTAAGCCCATAAAACTCATAATAGACTCAAAAAAAATTATTCAACTTCAACATAGAAAATTAATTATATAGAAACTTAAAAGAAGACTGACATGCTTAAATTTATTTATTATAAATGACTCCAAGTTGGTAAAAGTATGATCCTTTTTAGAAACAGGACTGCTTAACAAGTATTTAACTAAAAAATAGATTACAAGACCTAGTATAAATATTTGATTCAAATAATATTTATGTAACATCTTTTGACCTACTCGTGACTTCATTTAACTCTCATACGATCATGTAAGCCCATAAAACTCATAATAGACTCAAAAAAATTTATTCGACTTCAACATAGAAAATTAATTATATAGAAACTTAAAAGAAGACTGACATGCTTAAATTTATTTATTATAAATGACTCCAAGTTGGTAAAAGTATGATCCTTTTTAGAAACAGGACTGCTTAACAAGTATTTAACTAAAAAATAGATTACAAGACCTAGTATAAATATTTGATTCAAATAATATTTATGTAACATCTTTTGACCTACTCGTGACTTCATTTAACTCTCATACGATCATGTAAGCCCATAAAACTCATAATAGACTCAAAAAAATTTATTCGACTTCAACATAGAAAATTAATTATATAGAAACTTAAAAGAAGACTGACATGCTTAAATTTATTTATTATAAATGACTCCAAGTTGGTAAAAGT